>JABMBR010011936.1:0-38523 GCA_018881525.1 Meteorus sp. PSUC_FEM 10030008 | reverse complement strand
ATATAGAACTTTATTCTATTTGTGAGCAGTCACGCCAAATGAGAATTGAGTTCAAACAATAGACGATTTTATATTATATAATGATAAAATGACCTCGCAATTCTCTAGGTAAGCTGCTTCTAGACGAATGAATCTTTGATGATTCGAATTAAATTGAATTTATGCAATATTGGAAGCCATAAATTAATTGCCTGGAATAATGCTGCGATCAAATGATAACCATTCGATGTATATTCCAAATATTAATTTAAAATCCTCAATTCAACGTCAGCGAAATAAAATTTTTTTCTCCATCATTTTATCACATTCAATTTTTTTATTTCACTGATTATTATAAAAATTTTTTTCTCTTTATTCTGCTTCAGGTTTCATGGGTTCGCAGACGTGGTGACGAGCTCCATTTGCTCACATTCGGCATTCAGACCTATTCAAGTGATTCTCGATTCTCATTGGACTACCAAATGCCGAATGATTGGCGGCTTTTATTGCGATCAGCCACCGAACGTGACGTTGGCGTTTATGAGTGTCAAGTCAGCGCTCATCCGCCTTTGATAAAAACAATCCATCTTGCAGTATCCGGTAAGTAATTTTTATATCTCTTTCTTCTTTCGTCTTATTTTTTTTCCATTCAAATATATGGAATATAAATTCAATTTCAATTTCGTATAAATTTATCTACTGGAATATTTCAAATATACTTTTGAAATATGTATACAGGTATATATATATCCTTGTGTATGTTTCTTCAACGATAATATCATATAGAATCGCTAGATTTCGAGGGCGAATATAAATTCAAGTCCCATATTGTGAATAACGCCATTCAATAAATCATAAGAGTATGCTTTAAAGTTATTGATATCACAACAAATATATACCTCCATAAGAATTTTCTTTGGTCACTTCTTATCGATTTTATGTGTCTTGTACGTCATCACTATGTTTATCTATCAATAGATATACATCTGGCCAATTTTCCTCTATTAGAATAAGAAAATTTTCTTTTTTTTTATTATTGGAACGATGTCTTTAATACAATCATACGACAGGGGTTGAAAGATAGACGAAGGTTATGGTACAAATTGTATTGGACGCCAGTTGGTTACGAGATGAAATTATGATAAAGCCAAAAAGCCAAAGGTGGTAATAAAATCAGTCGTTTATCATTTTCAAGATCGGGCGCATGGGGTCGTGCACGGTCTTGACAACCAGGCGCTCTTAAATTAAATGATAATGAGAGCAAAAAAGGTTTTTGGGGAGGACACGACCAAAAGGTTTATTGGGTAAAATGCGATAGCTAAATATCTATTTTATCCACCTCGTCGCATGCGCTCTAATCGGTATGAGTTGAACATTGTGCATACAGTTGAAAGTATTGTGAAAATTTTCATTTAACACGTCGGTGCTCACAATGAAAGATAATTTTCGACAATTATATTTGCCACAAACGCAGTGGTGGTCCTTTTTTCTTCTTAATTTCATTCGTTTATTCTATCAGATAGTACAACTCAATATAATTATGATGAACAATAGTGGTGGTAATATTCACATTTGCACTTTCCACAAAGATCCAAATGCAATTCGAATATTTTCTGACGGAGGAATTTTCATTCGATAGTTTATTTTTTTATTTTTCAGTCGACTTTCTCCATACGTAATTGTCTTAATTGGAAATTCAACAGGAAATCGTATCTCTGTGCTTATTCTGGCTCACCGATTACAGGTCAATCAAAATAAGTAAAATATGCGATGAAAAATGGAACTATCAATGGGAAAAATGACAGAGGAAAATGGTCGCAAATTCAATATCATCGCAGTCTGTCATGCAGTTGTGCACGTGTCAGTCAGAGATTCAATATTAAAAATGTAATAAAAATTGAGGCGTATATTTAATCGCTGTGACACGTACTGTATCACCACCAAGAATGTGACATTTAGTTCAACCGGTTTTAATTGTAGACATATCAATGAGATTAATATGAATTAGGTCAGAACAATATTGGTCCCATAAATAATTCCGAAATTTTACACAGTGATGAAAGCAATTGTGAATAACGATTCATCTCATCTTTGAAATAAAATTATTGATTTATTTCCATCATAAACAATATCAACAATTTGGATTACACCTTGGGTATGATAAAATGTGAGTTTTTCTGTTCTCGCAATAAAGTGATCGTAAAAAAATTTTGCGCGTAAGCTCGTCCATTTGTGATGGTTCGTATCATTAAGAGCTATAATTTTCATCAGAATCAGATCTTAATTTAGAGTCTTCCCCCCTGCGTGTTTTATTATTACCTCTTAACGTTCAAGTACTTTATTGTCTTCATATAATACATGGATGTACAATTTTATTAAAAATCCTTATATATACCGTCGCTTTTACGTTTAAAATTGAGTAAAGAATTTTTATACATCAAAATTTTTAATTAAGTGCCCTTATGTAAATAGTTAAAAGAAAATTAATTCATAGTAGTGCTATTATAGTTAATGTAGAGTTGGAGAAAGAGAAAAAAAAAGTCTTGATTTCAACCTCTCATATACCTCTACATCCATGATATATTCCTATAAAATATCGAGACCATAACCGACATAAATTCCAATTCATTTTATGGATAACGTAATATTTCCTCAGTTTTGTGAAAGTTATATACATGCATACGCGTACATACATATGATAGTGCGTCCATTGTCCGAGATAAAGCGGTGATTTCAAATCCAGTTACCTCATGGCATCAATTTTTGATTCTGTATGATCGCTGGCTTTGCAGTTAGTCATTTTATACTCCGAGTGATTGAAATTTCACAGAGATGTTTGAAAAAATATTCAACGTTTGTAGAAATTAATTCTTCACACATTTTATCATCGCAATTATTAATTTAAATTTATTCATGACAGAAATTTTAAATTGTTGGTGAAAATTACATTTCATTGCCACGAATATCCTTTTCCATAATTACTATCTTTGTTATTATAACTGTCAGGTTTTTTTAATGCTCTTTCATTCGTATTGAAATCCACATATTGCCCACCGTACGCTTGGGAATAAATTAAAATTCATCCCATTAATTCACTCACGTTTGTGCTATTGTTCAACATACATTGTGAAAATGAAGTTTCTTTTTTTTTTGTTCATTTTCATCTAATCCGAATGACGGTATATATTACATTTGCGAATATTCCACTGCAGTGGAGAGTTCTTCACTGAGAACTTCCGAGAGACCGCATATAATATACGACCACTACTGTGAATATACTGTAGCGAATTGTATACACAGTTCTGCGTCTCGTAGATCTGCATTTTCTCTATAACATGAACACCCAAAATTCGCATATTCATTCACAAAATTTGGCTGCACCCTATGCAGGAAAGATGAAAAAAAAATAGTCGATGACATATGTGTTCATACAGTAGAGCATAAAAAAATTGAAATTTACATGAATTCAAGATTAAGAAGGAATATTTCAATACTTCAATGAAAATAGTCTTTATCAAGATTTTCTGTCGTGGATTTCGTTGGATTTATCGGAGAAAATGTTCACGACATTAAAGAGCTGTACTACTTAAAGTGCAACCTTTCGACGGTGCAATAGAAGACGAACCACAAGTTGGAAAGGAGAATGAGGAGGTGTTTGAGGAGAGAGTAAAGTGAAAGAGGGGAGGAGAAAATAAATAGAAAAGAGGTAGAGAGAGGAGGAAGGAAGAGGAAAGACCCTCGGGGGTTATATCCCATACTCAATTCTTCATGTGCTTCCGTTCCATCGCTTGGATATAGCCAAAAGTGGTTTGCCCAAAACTTACCGAATAATTTCTTTGCGATAGGGCGTAGCTGTCGAGTTCGAGAGGCTTTTTGCAGCTGGCAACTGTTCAACCAGTTACGGAAGTTAAATTCTGCACCCGACCAACTTCTTTTTTCTTGTCACCCACGGCACACCTAAATGTATGGATGTATGGCAAGGCTATGCAACCTGAGCACTCACGGAATTGTATACGTGTGTGTTATTTGTGATAGGGTTTCAACAATGAATAATTTTATATATGATCGAAAAATAAATATAAATGAAACGGGACAACTTGAATAGAATGCATAATAATTCGATGTTCGTATTATACTGAAAATCTTAATGAAATTTATTTGTATTACGAATTTATTTATTTGTTTGAGTTTGATTTCAAACCCTTCAAGACCTTATTGATTTCAATAACGTGTCCACATGAATCTGTCATAATGATGAATTTCGAAAAAATTCTATTGAGAATGGGGAAAATATTGCAATAGCATATTGCCTCGATTTTCAGGAAATTTCCTCCTATATTTTAAATAGCCATGTTGAAGGAATATAAAATAAGGGTGGTCATTATTAATACTCTACTTAAAATGTTGGTAATAATCCTTGAATTATTGTTTAGTTCTACCTTTTATCAGGATATATATTTTACTGGTTGAGAGTGCTTATACTTTCGTTGTTCTGATCTTTCAATTATTTATTTATTCCATGAATATGCAATATGATGTTAGCAAAGGAGCACATGAAAAGATAAGCGGTTTGATGATTTTTATCATAAAAACTGCCACGATTTATCGTCGTTATGAAATTTCTTTCTTTTTACAGATAGAAAAATATGTGGGCGTTTCTTTTGTGCACAAAAAAAACTGGAGAGAAGTATGAATTTACTCACACGCTTACTTAATTCCAGACACGCAATTTATTCCGGTCATGAAAGTTATTTGCACCAGGCACAACTCGGAAGTTATAAAACTGTAAAAGTCTTCTTTCATTTCCCATTTTTTTTATTGTTTCTATGATTAACTATAATTAATAATTTCTTCCCTCTGCAATGGTTGTCTTTACTATTTTTGTTGTAGACATGTTCTATTTTTTATTCAAAAAATGAAAGGAATATTAAATTTTTTTCTCCATTCCCCTATGAGATAAACAACTTCATCAAAGTTGACAAACATGAATGGGGTCTCAAGTGTATATTACCGCATTTTTCAAGAGAGATGCATTGCATGCAGTCGACATTCAGTGTGACGCTTTATGTAATATGGGAATTGTGTCATTTGCTAAATTAAAGTTGATTATATGAGTGAGATATTATATCTACTTTGAAGTCAGTAAAAAAATTCTTAAATGTTGGAGTATATATTTTTTTTTTTTTTCATCTCAAAGATACTACTGAATATCCTTCTATCTGAAATGACATTCTTAGCAAGAAAAAACCCTTTTCACAAATCTACAAAAAGGCGAAGATTTTTATTGTACAGAAGAAGTAAAATTGAAGTCATACGCATTGTTTATAAATTTTTTTGTGACTACAGAAGTTGAATTTATTTTTTTATTATATTGAAATAAACAGTGCACCTCTCAAAAGCGAGAAATTTTCATTAAAAATTGTTGGTAATATTTGCGATAGAGCAACAGTATATTTCAAATAGAGTGAGGAACCCTCCAGCGTTTCATTGTTTGCTTAAACGCAGCATGAAATGTATATCAATATCACACCTATCAATCATCCTGAATTCGATATGTTGCGACGTCACGAGCTCAATGAAATTACTATCATTCCGCCACTAAATTCTGTTGCAACGATACATACAGATGCTAGCACTATCACTTCAAGTTTATGCACGATGCATCTATGTCGGCGTGAATATACAGCTCCATCACTTCAAACTGCCAGCACGTTATCAAATTATGTCTATATATACTCATGATATTATATATCTATCGGATTATTAGCATAGTTTTCAACACTCGTGATAATTACCATCGTCTGCAGTTTAATGATCAAAGAAAGATCAATAACGTTCAAAGATGCAATGAAACTTTCGTTTGCTGAAAAAAATAACGGAGACAAATTTCTTGAAGATGAGAAAAAAGTTTATGTAATAATTATGGAGTCCTGGTATAGGTAATGGGACAAAAAATATTTTATTTACTTGATTAAAGTAAAGTAATGAAAAGTCGAGACGTTTGAAGGGATCATCAAATAACTCGTGAAATGGTTTTGAAATTTCGAGTTCGATCGTTAAATAAAATACGAAAGAAGAGAGAAAACGTTCTTTTGACAGAGTTCGTCAGAGTAATCACGAGTTGAACAAAAGGCATCGAGTCGGTGTGGAAATAATGCACATTTTTCTTCTTCTCTTCTTTTTCTCGTCGTGATTTCAAATGAGGATTCATTTTTATGGATTAGCACCCGAGATTGCTAGTGGAAGTAAATGTGAGTTTCACCGTTAGAAGTTTTTTTAATAATACAAATGAAATTAAAAAAATCTTCCATCTTAGTTAGTCGAAGTGTTTGTCTTGTATCTCTGGATTTCCATGTCAATGCTATGCAATCAACTTAACATACATTTATAATTATTTGAATTGAAGAGCGTTGTCTAGTTGTGTGATAATATTTGTGTGTCTTAACGATCATGGAGACTTTAATGAAGTTCTTGCATGTCTGTCTTTTGTAGCGCCATTGACAATCATTTTAATAATATCTTCATTATTATTAATGACGGGAATTATGCAGTTTGTTTATATGTTTGATGGTCTAATTTGTCTAATTAGAATCCATTATTATTTACTCAGAACATATTTCATTAAGTGTGTGCCATCAACTGAAGTTTTATTTATTCTCCATTACGTAGACGTAGAATTATTTTTGGATTAGTCTAAAAAATAAAATCCACTATTTAATTTATGTTTGAATTAGCAATAAAATTCATCAATGAGTACTAGTAATAATTATTGGGTTGATGTTTCCCCTTTTCACAAAGTTTTAGTTGGATGCTTCAATCAAAATTCATCATTGTAAACACAAGAGATCTAATGAGATAATTTTTATATTGGATTTTGTTCGGATTTCATTGCATCAATTTGTTTATTTAAATTAATATGTTATTGAGTATCAGAAATGGATGTGATAGATCCTTGATTAAATTGTAACATTCAATGGAGCTCTTGAACAAAACAGTCCCGTGAAATTTGTAGTAGATTTAATTTCGATCATTAACAAATATTTGTTCAAAATGTATCACTGTAAATTATTATCAATTGTGGCTCGTAATATTTCGTAGCTCTTCATCCATCTCCACTCATAAATTTTCAATAACTTTTTGTATAGATTTGATGTTTTCATTTCAATGGTTTCATCGAAATTTTCCATAATCAAAACGAGTTCTGTCAGCGTGATTGAATGTATCAGATAAAATGAATTCGTCAGTACTTCAATTCAATCATCGTCAGATGAAACTGACAATATTGAAGTTCCGAAACAATTTGGATGTATCATAATGACATGGTAAATATTTGCAATGAAATATTTTATCAATTGAAAAAAATTAAGCAGTGAATAATTCTACATTCTCACTGCTTTACATCATGGACGATGTCGCCCTGTTATTTAATGTATACAAGCGTTACCGCCGTTAAACCTCAAAAGTTACAAATGCAAATCCGTCTTCACTACCGTCGTTTGGAGCTTAGCGTAGGAGTGAGCAAAGTTTCCGTCGCGTCTTAACAGAAACACTTCAACGACGTTGGTGTAAAGAAGATGAGGAGATGAATGGCATGAAACTAACACACTTGTATATAACACAAAACTCAATGTTCAACTCATCGGAATCCGCTGTGTGTAAATAAATGCATGAGCAAGTTCATCAATATACATCTCATTATGTGTATGCATTATAAATGCAGTGATAAATGGATGAATAAAAGCTCAATGTCTGCTTATCACTTTCATCAAGTAAAATTGTCAAAAGATAAAACTTTGTTGATACAATTTTTAAATAATTTCGAATATAGTCAAATATTTTTTAGTTTATTTCTACTTTAATATTTCGTAGTTAGAGATTGAAATCATACTGCGATTTAATGTGATGCATTTTAATTGACTGATATAAATCGTTGTTGAGATTTGGATGGAAAAATTTGTTGAATTTGATTTTTTGCCAGGTACTTTCATGTTTGAATGAGCGTGAAAAGAGAAGCAGATGAGATGCAGTAAACTTTGGGAATTAAAAACGATAATAATTCGTTTGGAAATACGAGTACTCATATTCACCGAAGAGCGGGATAATTTGGTTTTGCATAGTCATAATATATTTGTATAGTTCACAGTATGAAAACTGCCACTCCATATGCGAAAATATTTTCACTCGAGTGTCCCAGATATGCTCGCTGGCTTTAAAACTTTATTGTTTAATGTTGCGTCCACTATTTTTTTTTTCTCCAATCAAAACTCACTATCATATCATATACAAGAGACTGAAAATATGTGATAGGATATTTTTCTGAATATCAAACGTTTATTGTTCCATTGCGTCAAAAAATTGATACCTGTATATGATAAACGAAATGAAAACAAAAAAGCTTTTACGGGCCACTGATACTCAGTGGTAAGAACATTCCTGACAATTTACACTATATGCATTCGTATTGTGACAATGAAATGTAATAATAACAAAATACGCGGAATAATATTGATGATGAAATTTTTTATCCCGAACATACTGTCACATACAGATGAGAAAGAAATGTGCGAAAAAATTTCACACTCATTTGTCAAAAGGATTTTTATTTCTATTTTTCAATCCACTGTTTCTCTCTAATGGTGATGAAGCATTGTGATGTTGATTCATTCGAAAAAATGTATAGAGTGCTTCATTCCACACTTGTACATGTAAAAACGTAAACGCACTCTTCAAATAAAATACTCACAATTGTTCCACTCAAATAAATATCCTCAGTACTCATCGGAATTCCAACATTCGTGAAATCATATTTTTTTTCATCAAGTTGTAGAGCAATCAGAAATGGTTGACCTTCATAAATTAAAAAAAGAAAATAAAAAAAGAAAATGATCAAATACACTTTTGATATTCATAACAATGAAAAAAAAAAGGAAAAATGAAGTTCATTAATTCGCTTCAACATTTCTTGTGCTTCATCGTCTGTCAGTTGCTTACTCTTGAGGAAAATTGGAATTATGCAAAAATATTGCATCGACGACGTCGATGACGTTGAACGGGTAGGATAGGAAAATCGAAAGAGTCGATTGGAATAATCGTCTATTAAACGTCGGACAAATGATTGATGATATACCAAGCAGCTTTACTTTTTGTTTCTTTGAGTTACCAGTGCACTGGTGAATGAAAAAACAAATGAAATAAGAGAGTGAAGGAAGAATGATTATGACGGTGCTGCTCGGTGAAAGCAGTGGATTGCTATTGAATATTCTAATCGAAATCGAGTTTGCGCCAATTGCATAATTCACATATATAAAAATATAGATATATCCATATCATGTATACATTCAATAGTCGATATAGAGTCTAGAGAATAGAGAAAACGAGACGAGGAGTGAAATAAAGATTGAAATGAGGCTATGCAAGTGACAGTAATTGTCAAGATGTAATGCCAAGGCGAGCAGACACGCTGGCTATTTGGCAGCATCGACGAGCATCGTAACTTGCCACTCTCTGGCGTGGAATTGGATGTGTACGGGCGCAAGGGATGGTACATCCTATATTGGTGGTAGAGAAATAACACCAGTTGAAAAGATGAGAAGGAACGTGAGAGAGTGCGAGTGGATGTAGTGGGGTTAAAGCACTTGCTATAGCTGTATATCCTTAGCACCATAATAGATGATATTCCTGGGCGGGCAACTCCCACGGGTTCGCTTCTAACCCGACGAGGTGGGTTGGAAAGGAAGAATGAAAGACGTGAGAGAACGAGGAGGCGAAACGCACGCCACATTGTATATATATATGTGTATATAGAGAGCAGTATTGTGGTGGCAGTTGGGGGAGAGGCAGATGAAGGTGATTTAAGGTATTTGAAGATGATATGCAAACGGTGTGGGGTTGTAATTAATACTCGAGCTTATTTTGGGGACATCAGTGCTGGGGGAAATTATCACAAGTCAGTAGGAGAGTTAACCAAGATAAATATTTGAGGGATTTGTTCATATTGTTGAGTGAAATTTTTTTGTTGCGAGTGAACGAATCGAGTTGTGAACAATTAGAAGGGGAATTTATTTGAGTCGAATACTCTGGTCAGGTTGACCAATTTTTCTGTCTGCTTTTTATCAATTACTTTGTGAAAAAAAAAGTCTTTTTCATTCCCGTTTGGTAATTTGATTATTCCATTACTGTTAGCGTTTGTATGGGACGATTGAGTTATGGCAATAATTTCATTACCGGGCAGGTTATGAAGAGAATAGTGAAAATTGAGTGAATGCATCAGGTAATAATTTTTATATTGCTTCGATATTTTGTAAAGATTGAAATGAATTAGTTGCTGATTCATGTTCACATTTTGATATCACTTTTCAATGTATTTACTCTTGGAAAGAAAAATGAACATTTCCAAAAATTCTGGTGATTAACTGTTTGTCAAGGACTAGAAATGGTTCTGCAAAAAGTGTATGCAAATATATCAACAATGTCAGGGAATAATTCCAAACAGTGCCGATATTCATAAATGGGTGCTCTAATAAATTGTTATGGACGGTAAAGAGAGTTTTTTAGTGAGTGATCAACACATGTTCGTAAATTTTAAATAAATAGCGAAAGTTTTATTATGGATCGATAAAAAACTTTGTGTCGGCTTTTAGCTATAGTGCGTGGAATTGATATGAAATACGAGGAAGAGTTAAAGTGTGCAGTATAAAATAATGTAGAGGCATGTCAAGGGTTTGGGCGAACTTTAGGCTGACAAATCTAACGAGTTTTCCAAGAGGGGTTGAAGGAGTTTCAGAGTGTGAAAACCAGATTTGCAACTCAGATACTTCTACCCGATAATTCACGATCCAATTCCTTTCCTATTTGAATAGAATAATTATCATTAATTTATTGATATAATTTTTGGGGATGCAAAACATATCGATTATGTTGCACAATCCCTTCATTCATCTTTCAGGTCAAGGAATCTTGAATTATCGTATGAACTAAGTGCAAAACGAATGTCCATATCCCAGTTAGTATATCAGACTGTGGTGTACAAACAGCTTTTTCCCACCTCCCACGAGACATTTAACCGCGTCGTGTAAAGTATAGTGGCATGCTGTCGTATCTGTTCTTGTCTTTCTTGCCACTTGAGGAGAGTCATCCAGGAAAATAGGGAAGCATGAAAAAAGTGGTAGGAAAAAAAAGAAGGAAGAAAGAATGGGGGGGGGGGGAACTTTAACACACCAACTAAATCGTCTGTTCTTCGTTGTCCCTGAGGGTGTGGCTGCAGAGGTTGTTGGAGATTTATCATGCGACACACGCGTGGCTCATCGATTTTATATCACATCGTTTTTATGGTGCAACGCTCCATTGCACGAACTATAGAGAAAAAAAATTGACAATATGTGGTATATTTTTTTGTATATACAACAACGTTGTTAAGTACTCATTAACGATGATAATTATTTTTCTTATGATGTATCTCGGGTTGATTAAGTCTTTTTGATTTTACTCTGTACGAAGAATATTGGAATTTTCTCTCTTCATACCCATGTTGCAAAAATATTTCACTGGAATTGCATAAGACAGGAATGAATTGTTCGAAATTTTCCGTGCTCGATGGCACAGAATGCATCGTACATTTCATTTGGCTCTCAATTGACTTGAAAAATAGAAAACCTGATTCACAATAGGGAAATGAATGCGAGTGATGAACTGTCCCATCAGGATTGTGTGTAGGTAGTCGATGAGCTTGATGGATTAGAAAGCTCATCGTGAAAATTGTGAAAATGAAATCTAAGGGATAAACGATTGGTGATGGATCAGTCCCGGTGGGCTCAGGAGAGACGGTTGAAGGAGGAGATTTGATATGAAATCAATGATGACGTGAATGTGGCGATTGGAAATAGTGATGGGAATAAATCCATGTGAGAATTATTGAAAGGGGAATTGCAACGTTGTATAATAAAAATTGATGCACTGACACAGATCCAGTGGGAATCAATCAGCATTGACTGGATAAATCATAAAATGTTTGGTTCCAAAGAAGTTTTATTTGATGAGCAATGAAAAATAACTCCATCCTTGATTGCGCGTGGCAAAGTCAGCGGGAATTCTTTTCATTGATTGTTACAAACAAATAATTTTGTCACGAATCAGAAATGAACGAAAATTTCTTCTTTTATTGATTGACATACTTCGATAGCGAGTTGAAAAATTGACAACACCAAACGTGACACATAGTGCACACCTTCACTGAGATCAATTGGCCAACCATAAATGAATGTGATTGATATCATTGAACCTCACATAAGAGTAAAGTCAGAAACTTTGTTTGATCTCGGGCATATTGTCGGATGGTTTGAGTTGTGGGGAATAAACAATTTCAAGAGTTTTATTCTCACGTTTTAATGACCAGGCTATTTATATTGAGGGAAAACAACTCAAAGAACTCGAGAAGTTCAACGATTTCCTGGAATTTTTTATTGCAAAGAACAAAGAGAGAAATAAAAAATAAGAATTTAAAAGTTTGGTTATTCCATGGTGAGAGATTTAGCAAACAATTTGGACGTTCAAACGTGTAGATCATAGAGATGAGATGATTTTATTCTTCTTTTAAAAGTATCCTCAGGAATGAGACTGAGATAATTGTCCTGGCGTGCAATCGAGTTTTGAAATTTAAATTTATAATAAATATAGTTCCATCTCAAGACATTACGAAATTTGTGATCGTTGCAGAGATTGTGAATAATTGTTTCAAGTTGATGTTCTCTGCGAATTCAATTCTCATATTCACTTCTAATTTGTTATTGATAACTTCTTGGTATCTTGTATAATAAAGTTAACGTGGCTATTTCATATTCATGATTTAGTAATTTGAAACACATCTTCAAGTAAACCAACTAGAAATAATTCATTTCCCATGTAAGACACAGTTATCGTGATGGAATTGGAGGAGAAGTTCTATTTGATTTTATACTTATTTCCAGACAACCAGAACCAAACTAAGGATGAAAATTCATACTCACTCCTAAGTTTTGAGTATACAAAAGGAACAGACATTGAAACTATCATTTTGAACACATGCATTGGAGTTCCAAAGTTTTAGTTTCATTCTCAAGTTCTTTACTTGGAGAATAATTGACTTAAATCCTTAAATTTATTATCACATTCATTTGCAGTTTTCATAGTAATTCAATGACTGATATTAACATCAGATCAAGGTGCCCAACTATTTTTCTAAATTATCCAACAATACTTTCATTGTCGATTTAACATGCGAATCGATAATTCCACAGTCAACTTCACATCGTTCAATCATCGATAATATTTAATATTCGTAAATTATTCATATAGATAAAAGTTCATAGCGTTTTTAAGATTCCAAAACACTCACGAACTTGTGGAAGGCTCTTGATACTCGACGTGTAAAAGATTCAAAGTTTCAACGAAAACTTATAACTGTGTATGTATAGTTATGAAAAAGTTTGTGCGCTAATTGGTAGAACGTCTTTTGAATTTGTGCACTTTTATATATATTAAACAGTTAATTTTATATTAATGGAGAAATTTGACACGACAAGAAACGTAACATAATTTGAATCAACCATAGAATTCATTACAAATTCAGCAAGAAAAAATTTTGTTTGATATAAATTTTCAGGAGTTCCATATTTTCATGCAGCATGTTTGGGAAACAAACATTTTGAATAATATGAAGCTCTGTGAAAAACGAGTTAGAGATTGGTCTGAAAAGTTTTGTAATGTAAAGCTCGTTAACTATGACAGAAATGAGAAAATATGTTTTTTGTTCGTTTGTTTGTTTGTCTATTTTTTTCCCCTTTTTCTTTACTCAACATTGGTGTGAGTAGAGAGAGAGAGAGAGAGGGCTGTGTTGTACTATGGGAGAATGTCAGCGTGCGAAACAGCCGGTGACACATTTTAAATCCGGTTTTTTCCTGTGTGTATTCAGTTACCATCAGTATGTTTGTGTGTTTATGCGATTCTTTCTTTTTTATCCTTCTAATTGAAACTTATTACTCTTAACGTTTTTCACTGACTTGTTACGTGAATATTGCGCTGGACAAAAGTGTATGATATTGGTTTATATAGTCATTGGAATACCTCGGGGAACAAACAATTAATTTGAGTGTCTGCTTCGCAAAAATCCCATGCTACACCGAAATAACGGAAATAATTCTCAAAGGAACGATCATATTTTATACATTCCAAATCGCATTATTTCTATTAATATTCGTTTTATGAAAAACGGGACATTGCAGTGTATTGGCATTAATTTTTTTTTCTAACAGAAATTTGTGTGTTCTTTATATATTCGATTGGATTTTCATTGAGAGACGTCTCAGTGATGTTTAAAATTACGAAATCATTTTGCATACACGTCTACAATTCGCAATGAATGAAAATTGAAAATGAAAAAACCGTTCTATCTATGGAAGAATTGAATAATTTTTTCATTTATCCTTGTAAATATTATTATGAGTCGCAGCTGAAGCTATTTTATGAATTCATTTCCATAACTCTAATTTAAAAACAATAAAGTAATTTTTTATCTGTATGAACAAATATCTTGTCAGCAGTATCACCCATCTCTCGATCATTGATTCGAGTAAAAACTTCACAGTATTCCTCAAAAACTCTGAATTAATAAATAAAAAAAATACACCTCACATAATGTACTTCTTTACCCCTTCATGTATATTGTACTTTCGGAATTGAAACAAAAAAAATTAAGTGCACTGTGAATTACCTGAATGCATATCCGACATGAATGGAAAATAAACAAATAAGAAAAAAGACACTAATGGGTTTCTTTCATGTGAGACGAGGGGTGTGAGAACGAACTCGAGTTGTTGCAACAAAATTCAATTCACTTTGAGATATATATCGTGCTATGTGAGGATAGGAGGGTGCAAGGGAGGAAATTGAAGCGGATGTGGTGAGTCTAAACTTTTCTAGCCTTCAGGTGAAACGAGCGAGATACAAAAGTCGATCTCCCAGGATGAAAAAGAAAAAAATGTTGGAGTTCTCGTGTTGGGTAGCGAAAAGAATGGCGAGTGGAGGTCGCACGATAGTGAATGCAATGTAAAGAAGTCGTGAAGAAGGAATAGGAAAAGGGCGGGAGACTGCGGTAAAGGGCCAAGAGATGCAGAAGAGTGAGAATGAGGAAGTACACAGGACGTGACAACCCAAAGTTAGTGAGGCAAAGACATTTTCGTAAAGGCTGGTTGGTGAAACCACTGGCGAAGTCGTGGAAAATGCGATTGCATTACCCGCCAAGTCTGTGCATAATTACTGTACTGCTAATGAAGTTCCCTTCATACATATATAACACGATAACTTTTCAACCGAGAAAATTCTGCAGTACATCTATACTCAGGGGTGTAGTTGTGTACTGCTGACTTTTTTTTTAGATCGACATCTTCTATACAATTTCTTCATATTTCTCACAGTTCCTTTCTCATTAAATTTTCTAATATACTTTGAGTCAACCAAGTTACTTAATTACATATTAGTTATATTGACGAGGTGAAATGTGAAGAATTGACGCATTGTTGAAGGGATACTCGTAAAATTGTACCATCACTGTTGTTACATTTTTAACCACTCAATATATCGATCGACATATTTTTCTCGTGAACATGATACTAAGTTTGAGTGGTCGCAGTAAAAATATAGTCATGATGAAACACTGACATAAAAGAATGGCGTATCATATCACAAATTGTATTAAAACGAAAATATGTTTAAACATAATATGCACTTATGTATATCCTTTATTTTATTTTTATCATTTTTTTTTACGTTGTATAATAGCAATATCATTTATGCAAAATATATTTTCCGTGCACCGTTGTTGAATAAATAGGTATGTGTATATAATATTTTTGTCGTGTATATACAAGCAATGTTCTGGCAATTTATGATATGGGCTTTACACGATGTTACGCAACATTGCCTCACATGCATATGTATGTATACATATATATTTGAGCACTGTGCACGAAGTATATACTCATTTTCTTTCTTCGTTTATGACCTTGAGAATGTTGCTATATTGGACACGTCGTTGGACACAATATTTATGTAAAAATGTGAAGGAAAAAATAGGAAGAACATAAAAATGGCCATTTCATCAAAATTCTTTCACTCTTGACTTTTGCAGAATAAAAAATATATTGGATGAAAAATTCAATCGGTATATGAAATTATTTATTACTTGAGTTTTATGAAGAGCCAATTACCTTTTTTTTCGATGACAAGGCTTTGTTATTCTGCATATATCTATGAACAATTTCATGCCTGTGACAGAATTATCTGTGAATTACTGTAGATGAAGGAGATCCTTATGGCATAAGTTATTTTGTGTCAAGGCGCCCTAATAGTTTCCTTACGTAGCATCCCATGGCCGAGGAAGCGTAAGCCGTTTCACTATAGAGCCATTTTATCACTGAAACTCCATTATCGCCCTCTCCACTTCTCTAGCCTCTATTCTTCTACAGTATTTGATATATATGTGGTAAAAAGAGAATGTTAAAGGGTAGTAGAGCGGAAGAAGAAGACAGCAAAGGCGTGTGCATTATTATCCGCATAACTTAAAATTCATGCTCCATTTTTTTTGCTTCCACTTTGGGTCTTCTGACGAAATAAATTCATGATATCCGTTTACTTACGTTTTTCATTCTATTTTATATTGTAATATTATATGACTCAACATTTTTTCTCTATGTGAGAAAGCCACTTCAATATGAATGAAGTAGTGGACCACTGTGAAAAATTACTGCAGGTTACATGGGAATTAATGTGTTTTGGTTTGGATTTTCAACAGAATCTCACCTGCTTAAATTATTCTCATGAATTGTTTTAACTATTGTAAAATTGGCAACAAAGTTTAATGTGAATTCAGGAAAGAAATCATTCGTTATTAAATGAAATTCATTAATCTGTTTTAAACTATAAGATTTAACTTGTTTTATATAACACTTGTATGAACGATGTTTGAACTGGGACGTGTTGAAAATGAATTATTGAGTGATAAAATATGAGGATTAGTGTCTATAATATACGTTCATATATCGCACATCAATGTAACAGCACAAGTTGTGTTGATTCGTCTGGTGGAAAATTAGAATGATTCTGTTGTTGAGCACACGAGTGAATCGTTATGAAGAGAGTGGGAGACACATCGTGATGCAATTAAGCCGTTGAGCGCAGCTTTTACTGAAGGTACAGACCTGGGTGGGTTTCCAGCCAACCGCCTCCGTACGATTGTGGTGCAAGGAGTCACACATACACACACATGCCAGAATTCACTATTTCTCTCTATCGCACTTCATACCTCGTTCGTTGGTTCTATTCGCTACTGTAGTACAGTATTTCTGGGAACTGTTAAAGCCACCCATCGCCACTCCTTTCATTTTCCACTTCACCACACTATTCAAATCTTCATCTAGCAACCGCCAAAGCATATTCAATTTACTAGAAAACGCTTCTCGAGGCTTGCTGTGATTTGATTGTGTAATTCGATGTGATATGAGGCATATTAACGTGGTGAAATAAATTTCTAGGCGTGCATGTGTATAGAATCATTGCGATATTGCCATTTACCATGAATTACTTGTGCAAATTGAGAATGCGAGTGTAAGAACAAGTGGAATCAACTTTGGTCTTCAAAGTGAATTTCATTTTCTTACGGTAGGAACAACATTCTACACTTTTTAAGCTTTACACTATTGGATTTGTTCCAAATGAAAAGAGTAGCTGCATTAAGTGGGCAAAAGGAAAATGAATGAATGAATAAATGGAAAATATTTCTTTTTATCAAGGAGACTTTGTTGAAGCCGCAGAATTTATACAGTTGGAGTGTAGAGGTTGAACGAATGGGGAATGTGAGAAGAATTTTGGGCATCGCGCCGATTTCGTGGTGTGAAAATTATTTTGAGGTTACATTTTATATGTATGTCTGTATATATGTGTGACAAAAGTTTTTGAGGTTTAAAAAAGTTGTGTTAGAGCATATGAGCATTGGAATTGTTGCGGATAATAAAATAATTTTCGACACAGTCATGTTAAGAAAAATCCGATGCAAATTTACTTCGTCTGTTTTTGATTTTTTTTTTAATTTTGTCATGTATTCAACTATTTCTAGCATGAGTCAGTCATAACGGAATTGACGATATAATGAGAACATTTCGAATGAAGACTGTTATTCGACTTATTTTTTTGGAAGTAGAGTTCATAGAAAAAGTCTTTCAGAGAAATGAATGTCTGAAAATATTTATGAACGTGGCTGTTCGTGTATTTAATTCACCAATATTTATGTAAAGTCCGTTCAACCGTAAACCAACTTGGCATAAAATTTGTTGCGAGTGTTAGAGAGGTAATTACTACAATTGAATGGAGATCGGTCTTTGAAAAGAGATTGGTAGACATTTCGGAGATGGATTTGCACCTTGCTAGTAATTAACTAAAGCTTGACGTAGAACACATGCCATGAGCCTTGTAGGAAACGAGGCAAAAAAATAGCAACGGGAGAAAAAAAATTACACATAAAAACCTAACAAAGAGAAATTGACTTAGTCGCCATTAGTATCATTTTTTTTTCTTTGTGGAAATTAAACAAACGAGACGGTTTCTGGCGCAGTAACGAGAACTCATTTGTCCCATGTTAAAAGAGAAATGAAGGAAGAAAGACAAAAAAATCCAGCCAGTATCGTTCACATGAAACTTGGCCGAGTGTCATGAGGTAGTTAACTTGTCTGTCAAAATTAGTACCGACATGAACAACCCCGATTTGCGTATAAAACTCTATGGCTTTAAATATTTGTACATGGCAGACTTCAATGAATACATCGAACTACATTTTGTCACATTTGAATTCACCAATGCAATAAATGAACGAAAAAAAAAAAACATAAAGTCTGTAGAGATCCAGTGTGTTCCGAACGTCAGATGATATAATTTCCATTCGCAATTGGAGCAGAGTTTTCTATTTATCTTGGTGATACTTCTGCACTTGACAATTTTAGTCTGGCTGGGCTGCCAATGTGAACTGTCCAATACGAAATGCTGGTAATACATACTGAATCCTTTTTTTTTATGTCCGACGTGTAGTTGTACTTGACTGCTTACCAGTTGAGCTTTTTCATTTACCAAAAATTGCAACACATTTTTCGTGATCTCTTTGTACCTTTTATTGATTCTTCATTTGGGATTTCTGTGCGTATAGATATATATGACATGGTGCTGGTTAGCCAATGACTGAATCACGTAGAAATTGGTACGAACCACTATCGTACTACAGTGCTCACAGTGGCAGGTTGGCTAATAAATTTTTTCATTTCTCTGTGCTCTCCAACAAGAATGAAAAAATAAAAACGAGCAAATTCGTTCGTTACAAATTATCGGGTTTCGAGTTACGCTCTAAGGTCGTAAGACACTCAATTTTAATGTCGATATAGCATGAATATATATGCTATATCGTTGAATCCACAATATATATCGTGTTTCATCTGTTTGAGTATGGGTGCATTGAAATTGACTTGATTGTTAGCGATATAGGTCAGAGTGGTATCGGAAATTGGGCGCGTAATGGGAGACCATGGAGAAGCCCCAAAAATGTCGGATGGAATTACCGTGGAATAATCGTACTGAGGTATTATCTCGTATGAACTCATGATTTAAACATAAAGAATTTCAGTATCGTCGCGTTGATAGGTTAGATGAATTTGTAAAGGTCACAATTGATCAAAGGGAAAGGCAACAAATTATAAAATCAACTCGACGGATAGATAAACAAACAGGGGAACAATGATTGCTCAACATCGAGTGCAGAGCATTTTGATGTACCGATTATAATTGGATTAGAGGAAAAGATATTTCAGTCGCTTTGAACAAAATTTTTTTACAGTATACATTTGAAAAAAAATTTGCCATGGACAAACATTTTTTGCTCTGTGTTTCGATGCTTCGATTCGCCTAATTTGCATTCGTGAATGTATATATAAATGAGAATTTATGGTAAAACGATCACTGAGAGCTAACTTTTCTGATGAGTATTTCGTATATACATAGGTTTGATTTTACCGAATCCTTTTTCTCCCTGGTTTTCTCGTTGATCTCATGTGTAAATACAAACACTAACCGAACGAGTATTTATTGGCGGATCACTAAACTAAACCCAGAAAGGTCATAAATACAACGGCTGGGTTCTTCTCTTGTTCTTCTTTTACCTTTTTTTTTTGCCTCCCTTATGTGTATAGTAATTCTTTCTTTACGAATTAATATAATAGCGTTAGATATATTTTATAGGAAGAAAAGGATCATTGGATGGTTAAAATGAATGTTAATATTTATTCAATGGTGTATAATATTGTTTTGTTATAATTTATTTTATAACATCTAACGTTTGATCAAAATCTTTGATTAACTTTTGATCTAAGTAAAATCCCACTTGAGATTCAAACTTCGACTTTCATTATTTCTTAAATTACAGAAACCAATTCCACTTCTCTAATTTTTTCCTAATTCTTTGTGCTATACGGATAATAGTTTATCGTAACAAGACCATATTATTTTAGCAACATGTAGTACTCTTGTTTTTGTCTTATTCATATATTTACATCTGTGTGAATAGTTGTACAATGGTATGTGCAAAACCATTTAAGCCCCGTCTCGTTATCAGATCACGGCATTCCCTGGGCAACGTAGCACTTTACTTGCTCATTCCTGTCGCTTTTTCACCTATACTAAACATTTGCAACACCTACTATAAAATCGCCGTCGTGTTGCTTGTGACTTAAAAATACTTTACTCTCCTCTCTGATACTCCCCTTCAGCAATAAACATATACATATATATAAATCTACATGTGTTTGTATCTTCTACCTACGAAATTTTCTTTTTATTTTCATCTACCAACCGTTTTCATTCCCTGTGCTTTCTCTCTCTTTATTCCGCACTTTTGCTCTTTCACTCTCTGCTAGTCTCGACATTTTCGTGGAACAATAGAACTTATCTTTTACCAACCCAATTTTAACGAAATGAAATTACGCTGATTTCGTCCTCCTTGTTTTAAGCTTGTCGCATTCAACCAATTTCCTATTCGAATGATCGTCATTATCTGCTTTTAATTCAGCTTAATCTATTAATCTTTGTACATTATCCAATATATATTGCTTCATTATCTTTCCTATGTGCAATCACATTGTCATTGTCATGTTCAATGTCTATTAAACAACATCGCAATTAGACAATTGAAATTGAAAATCACCAGAATTCACGATTTGAAAAACGAATTTCAAGTGTATAAGCACTCACATGATGACAGCTCTTGCTCAATCAACCCTGTCCAAAACTTCCCTATTATCATCACTGTAACGGATAACTGCGAAAAAAAAAGGAAGAATGGAAAAACAGCAACAAAAAACATTGTTGTATATGGGGTTACTTGTTAATCTAGCGTGAAAATGAAATTGACATGCAAACTACGCGATCCACGAAATTACGTTTCGGAGCGTGCTTCCGCAGTGTGTGTTCACGCGCACGCGGTGCCTATGTATACATATCTGTCTATGTATATATTGCAATGCGTAAGTCAGTAAACCATTGCTGCTACAGTGGACATTTCAGGAACACGATACGCCACTATATAACGTTTATATATATTGCGAAAACAACGAGTGGTCATCGGATCACTCTGCGCATTCTCCCTCACTCTAAATCGCCCTCCTTCTGCCTCCAACATTTCTCTTTGCTTTTTTTTTATCCACTCTATATAATTCCCATTCACTCGTTCATCTCCAGTGTTTTCCATGCTATCCCACATCCACCATCACCCCCTTATACCCTCATTCGATTGATGTTTTGTCTCGCTTACTCTCATGGTTTAATACTCTTGCGTTTGCTGCTTGTTCGTACGGAACGACATCGATCGTCGATGTTGTTACGTTGGACACTGAGGAGACACTACACAGACAATGGAGGATGCGAACCGCGAAATAGAGATAATGACTGACCAGCCAATCAACTACTAATCCTACAACTGTATAATGTTGAAGTTATGAGAAAGTGATACGTTGTGCTTTCAATTTTCAATTGCAATTTTGTAATTGAATTTGGATGCTATTGAGCGGCAATTAATTTGATGATGATTGAAAGTATATAGGTGGATTATTAATTGAGTCAGTGTGCATACGAAGGTTTGACAGTTTGTATTAAATTTAACTTAGTAGAGACTGAAAAAAAAAAATAAATAACCTGCATATTGTTCTGTTACATCGAGTTCACTTCCATTGTCTTCGTTTCTCAACAATGGACAGTTAAAACTTCGCTCACATGAATAAATTCTGGAATATAAAAATTATTTGTTCAATGTTTGTGATCAATTGGGGTATTGAATGGTGTTGAACAATATGAACGCACATGGAATATATGTCAATGTGCAGGAAACAGATTGGACTTTTATTCCAAATCCCGATATGGTTTTGGGAGAAAATGTTTCAACTGGTTCTGTTACAGCTGACTATTCATTGATGCTCTCCACTGATAGCCATTAGGTTTGACAAGATAATAAAAACTGAATTCACCTATTAATTATTTCAGTTTATCATGTTACATTTGTGAATTAAATTGTTATTAGCAGTGTTCCGAAACATCTAGTGTCCAATTAATTGCAGTTGATAACAAACACATGATGTGATGGCATAAAAAAATTTGAAAATAGCGTTCATATGCATCAGGTGAAAATATATCTCTCACGAATAAAACTCCCATTTTCATTATTAGATGGGATGATTCAACGAGTTTGTTAATCAAATCGAGCATAGCATACTCGTTTTTCATTCAGATTATCGGTATAAAAAAAAATACGAGTATGAATAGAAAATAAAGTATGGAAAAAGCCTGGACATTGTTCAAGCTTAACGCAGTGTTTATCATTCAATCAGCATAATATACTCGAAAAACTGAAAATCCCATATCTGTTGTGCATCAGCAAACATTTCATCCACTTCAATCCTATTCAAACGAGAATTTCATAAAAATGAAAAAAAAAAAAAAACTGATATTAAACATCACGAACATAAAGCAATAATAGCTACGATAAGATGAGTATATACATGTAAAATATGAGGAAGAAGAGCAACGAGAGATGTTACTACAGTGACCAGTGGTAGCACATGTAATGTATTCGCCACCGTGTTTCTCGTACATCAACAACGTGATTTCCATGCATACGACCACTATTTTCCCCTGTTGCAAGGCTGCAATGCTCTCATGTCTACCTAGGTATCATGTGCACGTATAATTCCCTCTTTTATTTTTCGTTTATTTTTTTTCCCTCAGTCTTTCCTTGTATATGAACTCTGTATACATGTGTGTATAAGAGAAGGGTTTCGAGGGGGTATGTGAACATTTACGCGTGTTCTGTGTGCAAAGGGCAGTGGTAGTATGTCTGGACATGTATTCAGTCGCTTGAATTGCATAGATACATTTACGTCTATATGTTATAGACGTGCATCGGGCGATTATGTGCTTACGATCGTACAGTTCAACAGCTATGCTATCGTTACTGCATATACATGTGTGTTTGTGGGTACCTTCAGACGAGTAGACATTGTATAATGTGCTACACACGTCTGTATATATACTTAAGTGAAACAGACACGCTAGTTGATTATATTCAAACTGGATAATACACGTATTGGTGCCAGATTGCACGTATATCTATATACAATTAGCGTGCAAGCTCGTAATATTGTGATCAAGATCTTGATACATGCTAAATGATAATGTTAATTGCTGAAACTTGATTCAATTATTGACACGAAGGGGAGATGTATTAAATTTATGTTAATGTTATTGGGGTAAGCATAAGTAAATATTAAAAGGCATGGTTGGATTGCTGGAAGGTGTAACTGGCTTTATCACTTCTGGTAATTGCTAAATGTTCAGTTTGGAAATGGGATATTTGCGATGATTCTAATCGGTTCAAGTTGGTAGGTGGTTTCAAGAAGACATTCCTGAATGAGTTGATCACATTAATGTTGATTTTGTTGGTAGGAAATTGATTTACTATGTTGATTATATTTCATTCTTCGTAATTTATTTTTGTGATTTTATTGGTGATGATTGTTCTGTTTTGAGAGTGGATTGCGGATGTGTAATCAGAGAACGAGAGGGAATGAATTTTTCTGTTGTTATTTTGTCATGTGTTCTGTTCAGGAAGTCCTGTTGGATGAGTGAGTCTGGAAGTGGAGTTGAGGTCGTACGATGTTCTGTGTTTTATTTTAGCGATAAAACGAAAAATGCTGTGCATACAACGATCATAAATGAAATGTGTTGAACACGTGATGAAACCTCAGGTTTAGTTTTAATTAAATTCCTTACACGGTTGAGAAAATTCAATAATAAATTCTGCCATGATATATTAATTCCGAAATTTTAGTTATTGCTGTATAATTGAGGATTTGCAATATCATTGGATAATTGATCAATGATATATGTGTGGAACTGTACCTATGTACTGTCTACTTATTCCAAAACTGTATGGATGTCTTCAGATGCAATATGATAAAGTTGGTTGTGCGAGCTTGAACGTAAACTTGGAATTAGTTGTCGGATGTGGTCTGGATGCTTCGAGCAACGGAACGTTGGAAGTGAAATTTGTTGGATTCCAGTGTGCGTCACGAATTTCTGGATTCTACTACCACTACGATTCGTGGATACGATCATGTGTCAAAGCCATTTGACCGAGAGATCTGCTTGTGACAATTGAGGATATGAACTATATAATACTTTTTAATTAATCGTTGGTGTTCTACCAATTTATATATACGATGGATACTGAAGTTATTGGAGCTGATAGAACAAAATTGATAATCGTTTCTATTGATCATCGATGTCGAGAACTATCAAGAGACAACGGACAATTGGAGTGTGATTTTCTGGGACAATGTCATAATTGTTGGAACATTTCAGATGGTTGTAGAATTTTTTTCCCTTTCATGAAGTTTATCTTCATGACTTGGTGTTCGTAATTTTGCATGGAGAGCGGTGGACATAAATTGGGGATGACCGTCGTATTTATATCTACAACATAAAGCTTTTCCTTGCATCTATTAGTTTTTGACAACTGAAAAAATATTGATGATAAGGAATTCTTTCATTTTGATGTTCGTATTGAAATCATATTGATCGCGATATGTTTACTGTAATTGATTCAATATTGTGCCAATTTTACTACGAGAGTTATTTCTTTCCTATTGTGAACTTTCAAACGAGCTTTAGTTACAAATCAATGAAATGAATGAAAGTTGAGTGGTACCAACTCGTAACAGGTAATTAAATTCAAGTTGCATGTTTCAACACGATCAAAGAAGAAGTCTGTATTCAACGTGATATGAACTGACTCTGGTACATCGATGGGAAATGTGTGACGGTGTGTTCGTAAAAGGATTCTCTCTCATATCATTTCTTCCTTCATTTTACGTTTCAGTTTCTCTTCTTTTTCTGATTCAAGAAAAGTTTGAACGAGTAATTTCTACACCAGTAGTATTCATCCTGATTGTTTTGCTGCCTAAAGAGAAACAATGCGTCTGTATGTTGAATGATGCGAACCTTACATTGTACATGTACAATAACAATAGAAAATAGAGAAAAGAAAAAAAAATGCGAGACTAGATGGGAACAAAAAATTCGGTAGAAAAAAAATAAAAGCAGCGTTGAAATTTTTCAAGCCTGTGAAGTGGCCGATGCTTTCGTGTCGATTGAATCTGTGCTTCGAAAGCTCCCGGCAAGTTCTCGAGACGAAAAGCTTCCAATGCAGTGTATGGTTGCAAGAGTTGAGAATCTATTCTTCCTTTCTATTTTTCACTTCTATCTGTCTCGCCCTTTCTGCTCTTCTTTTATTTTTCTTGCTCACCAACCATTTCTCTGCTGTGTACACATATACAGCAGAACTCGTTGACGCATACTTTGGGATAGTAGCTGGTAGTCGATTAGAAACTTGAAACAAGAACAGTAATGGAATAAATAGTATGGAAATGAAGTACTGATGGGTGGATTGGAGATACTGGAACAAAAGACCGAGAGTACTTTCAAGAATATCAATTCTGTATTTTTCTTTTGTTTATAGTTTCTTCTATATAACTTTCTGAAATAAATGAAGCGTAGAAAATATCAATAATGGTCATAACAAGCACAATGATAACGGTGAAGAATATATCTATCAATGTAGCAGATGATGGGAGCTACTTTGTTTACACTTCTACATTTTCAGTCCGTTTCTTTTCCCACTCTTTGATTATCATGACAACAATGATTAAATGTTAATTCAACCATATTTTTAAATTACATGACTGAGAATGTAATGATGACGACATTCTGAAATGATTTGGTAATTCAAGAGTTGGTGATAGAGTTATGGGGAAATATGAGAAAATGGTTTACCTCTCCAACTCCTATTTTTCACAAAATCTGATGCAACATTCTCTCGTGATGTTTTCTATTTCTTTGTTCAATTTTTCCTATTTATGCTCTGTAAATGGTTCACTGGTTGCCGCGCGTCGTTTTCTCTTACTTTTGAAGAATCATCTTGTATCACACATTTTTTTTTTTTCGAGTGAAACTTGTGTCTGTTCGGTGCTCATTGTTTTCAACCAAAATGACGACCCAGTTTGTTTCTCACACTTTCTTTCTCTTTGGTGCTTTTAGCAAATTGCCTTCCGATGCTTCGACAATAGTCGTGTGTGGTAGACAAAGGGAAATGTAAAAACTAGGCCATTAGAAGTGGTAATAGTCTCCATCATGAATATCAAAATTGATTGTGTTTGTATTTTGGTTCTACTCTTAACACATTGAATATTTTCATAATTCATGTTATCTCATCTGGTAATGAATGATAATAATTTCATGGAGTTTGTCTGGGCGTTTTATGTTTCAGTACCTCGTGTAGAGATTGTTGATGAGCATGGTGCAACTGCGGGTGACAAATTCTACAAAGCAGGCAGCACGATAGAGCTCAAGTGTGTTGTGAGCAAAGTGCCTCATCCAAGCGGTTTCGTGACGTGGAGACATGGTGCTCGAATGTTGAATTACGACACGATACGCGGAGGAATTAGGTGAGAAATTGATAAACGAGATTGCCTCATTATTTTATATACACAATAGAATTTTCCATGGATTAAATTGTTACTCGTATCAATATTTTCTCTCATATTATTCATGAAAATTCAATGAAAAATGAAAAGATTATTATTTTGTGTATAAAAAATTGCTCCAATATTCACGTCGAATTTCCAACTCACATTCATGCGATATGCATAAAATGATTCTAATTGCTTCGATAAAGAATGGCCGTGTCCACTGAATTTTGAGAGGTTTTCATTAAACTCACCAGTATGGTGTATGTGCTAGAGAGGACTAAGGGTCTACACAGCATGGCGTCGTTCACATAGTATGTGTGACCTAATTGGTTATATCTCTTGGAATTCATGAATTTTAAGTGAGCTGGAGAGATCGATTTGAATATTCTTCTTTTTTTTTCTTCTTCTTTTTTATCTTCATTTCTTCATGCTTTTTTCATTCTCATATGGCACACTGGACATTTTAATCAATATCGTATCAATATCGCCTCGTCATTCATTGTGAGAATAAACATCATAGGATACGCTTGACTGTTGATTTCTGTTTTCAATTGCAACTCATTAAATGAAGATATAGAAGTAAATCACATCACCAGGAATAGAAAAACTTTTGATAACTCCATTTTTTTTCATCGATCCTTTAATTATTTTTCTCCGAGTCGGAGTTTTCATGCAAGTTTGAGAGAAGGAATTCAATAGTTACTTCTTAACTTTTTATTCTTCGATAGAGAAATTATTTCAAGATATCTAATTTTATCAAAAAGTGATTCTAAACCAATCTTCCAACTCACAATTGAATGCGATGGGTTATTACGAATCTCGATTGATCTGCAGTATCATAAAATATTCATTTCCATACTGTTGATTTCAACGCCTCATTACTGATGTTCCCATTTTGATCGATTGCAACGTTGCATTTTAATTGCCACTATCCCTCATTAAATTTCATCGGAATACACGAATTCAACACAATTCCAATTTTATCTAAAAATTAGAGAAAAATTCCCAATGAAATTTCAAGAAATATAAAAATGAAAGTAACAACAATCACCATCTTTCCCAAGTGTATAACAAAACATTATGACCACCGGGTATAACAATGTCACAAAATTAGCATCCGTTCTCATGAAACAACAGAAATCAATTGTCTACATGATCTATTCACCATTGTTGATACCCAAACACGTGAATATATGTGTACAATATAATTGTTGATGTACGTAAATAGCCATATAGTGGTGAGTTTCACCATGAAAGTTCAACGTTTCGAATGATATGGTCAACCTCTTCCGCAAACTATATCTGATACGTTATAGAACCAGGAATAGAGTAGATCTATATTGTATATTCGTATTGGGGCTTAAGCTGGTGCGGGGGTGTTCGGGCGTCGAGAATGACTACGTACGTTAAATCCCAATGCGTTATAGTATATATATACAATACATATGCGCACCCGTTTGGTTTCCCAAGCGCCATTTCAGTATCGAAGTCCGTTCACGTACATGTGAGATACGGTGTTGCCCAGCATGGCCAGTTTAATTATTGGCCCATCGCGGCAGTATTCGACGTGATGGACGTTCGAGGATGGCGGGTGTAACATGAAAGGAAAATTACCATTTACCATAACAGTCACACTAAACGGTGTGTCAAGTTGGTTATCTCATTCCACAAGTTTGCTCATTTATATTTTCTTCTTTTCTCATTATTTTTCGTGTAACGCTTGATGAATTAGTGAACAATTTACTGTGTGAGATCAAACAACACCGACAATCGCTTTAATTTTATTTTTTATATAGAATTCATTAATCAATTCATGTTTGAAGTTCATTCGCAATTTCGGATGGATGTGTACAGATTAATGAGTCAAAGAGATGAGTGTGATACTCGTTCATCTGCAGAAACTTCATTTATTTCATATATCAGCGACAATTGGAAAGTGTATATTTGAAAATGTATATCGTGTCGAGAAGTATTTTGGTGCATTGGTTAGTATGTGGTTTTCCAATTGAATGGCGCGCAAAAGCGAATGTACGATTTTGTAATATGTGTGGATCCAAAGTCGCAAACGAGGAACTATCTAATGGTCGGATTTCCCGAGCGATATTTCTGAATTCAATGGAATGGTTTTCAATTGACAAACGTGATTCCTGTGTCAATGTGAATTTATATTGATATGGTAATGAAATGGAATATTTCATGTATGGTATTTCTGCAATCACAGGGATGATGAGAAATATTTTTGTGGGAGTTATTTTTTATATGAGATGAACATCGCAGAAAAAAATTTAATGAAACAACTTGAGTTATAAAAACAGGATAAATTCACTTTTCAATCACAGAGAAATTATTTCTGAATTAAAATGCTATTTTTCTCATGATGTTTTTCCTCGTGATGTTTGCTTTGAAACGGTGTTATTCAGGTCATACTGTTAATGTCATATTGTTGTGCCAAGAGGTCAGTCATACTACAGAGGAAGCTTGGATTGTAAAGTTGCACTTTAAGATATGAAGAAGTCTCTTTGACTTATACTTACTGTTGGGAGTGCGCCATAGACTTTGAATTATGACATGTAAATAAATACTCATTGTTGCAAAGGTAAGAAGAATAATTATCAGTCTCATTGTTGAAGGTATGAAATTACGTGACGAAGTTTTATTTAGTTATTCAATTTGTGTTCAGACATTTATTCAACTTCTCGCCATATACGAATGCTTCATAATTCAACGTACCGTTTCGCATACTGTTAATTATTTCAATTACGAGAATAATTAACTGATTCATGAACGGATATGTTATGATATAATTATGTTTTCAGTTCGTTGATGTATCTATTCGAATTTGAATTTGATATAAAATGATGAATGAGATGAATTCAGAAATTCCTAATGAATGTAACATTAATGTAATGTAACTGCGTCAAGTGCTCCGGTCAATTAACTTGGCGCCTGATGCTATATGCATATATGTATACCATCCAAGTTAGCATTATGTCGTGTAGTGCACAGACATTGTGAACTTTTCCTCAGTGCGATATGGCGCCGCACTTTCCGTATCGCTCGACGGCTTCCGAGCCATTTGCCTTTGACCTCATGACGCCAAATAAGACATTGAGAGACGAGAGAAGAACGAGAAATAAACTGTACATACACACACAGATGAGTGAGTTACGTTGAATAAAGAAGTCATAGGATAGTTGGTGGTGAACAGTTGGCCCATCACTACATGTCGCAGTTGTTGAAGAATAACTTTGACTAACTTCATTGTATATACATGAACTGTAACGCATTACATGACGATCCACCATGATATATTTTGTTCTGCCAAAACATAAGAAAACACATTAATGAATAGCGTTATCGACTGAGCTATTAAACCTCAACCTCAACACTACATCGCATAATTTGTTATTTTAGTAATTACACGTCATGTTGATTACAGGAGCGCGAACGTGTCTAGGCGTACAGTTTTCGAATTATCGTCTTCACGTGACAGTTTATCATGACGATGAAAACGTATACTTGGGGAAAAAAAAAAATTAGATATCGTTACGTGCAAGATGCTACTTGCTGTGGTGACTTGTTGGCACATGCCCAAAGTATACTGGGGAACCAAAGTGACGTTAAGATTAAGACTATACACACAATTCCATATCACATCGTTTCAACACATAATTTCGAATTAATCGTCATACGGATAAATATTTATTTTACAACAATCAATTTTTATTTGTTGCGCTTTTTTTCATTCGACTCATTGTATATCTCGACATGGAAGTTTATTACTTACGATCGGGATAAAATGAAAGTTGTACATATGTGTGTATTGATATAAAAGGAAAAAAAAACAGGCAATGCACAAGTGAAGGTGCCAGTGTGAATTTGTTCTATTCACGTTTGCGGATAAATAACGATTCTTGCCACCACCAAACAATTAATCGTTCACTGCTGATTGTATGCAATTTATTGCTGTAATTTGGCCGGAAATAGCCGGGCAGCGGCAGCGTGCTCTCATAGATATAAACCCACAGGTACCAACAAACTTCTCTCACACTGCTATTGAATGTATAGGTGGTTTTCCACTCAGATTTATTGAATTTACGTCAACAATTATTTATTTTTGTTTATTGATAAAAGGAAAAGTTGTAAGATTTATTTCTTATATAGAAACATCGTTCAGTGAAATTTTATTTCTCCATTTACTGACACAGCTGTAAAAAACAATTTGATAAATTCAATATTCATTGAATTTTGTTCGTATGAAATAAAATTAAATATATTCGATGGAGAATAACAAAATGGAGAAAAATGTGATACAAAATAAAAATCGAGCAATTTAAAAGCACAGCCACGTGTATGAATTCGAGACGGGCAATTGAAATTCATCCGCATTGTTTGCCGTGGAGTTTTTGTCCGAGCAAAGCGCATCAGTATGGCAAGAGCTTTGGAACGAATTGGCGCGTATACAGGTAAAGAAATATCTATATATGTATATATATACCGGAAAAAAGCAAGATGACTCGCCTGGAGACTACTGACCCTTGGTGCAGTAGTTTTATAGTATGCTCAGGCTGGAGAGAGAGGTGAATACAGGGATGGCAAGTCAGGTGGACCAATATGCGGCATCTGGCGTTACATGGTTCAAGCTCCGCGTAACGAGGTATGGACTTGGTGGTGTTCACTGATGGGAAAAGTTCCTGTATGCAAGCTCAGATATGTTTCACTGTGCTTCGAAATTGTATATTCGTCCTTCTTGGTTTCGATCTCGTGTTCTATCATTCCTTGTGCTTTGTGACATGCATGAATGTAAATTATGGTGATATTGTTTGGTAGTTTGACATCAGTCACAAAACTATTTATTAATAGATCATGACAGCTAATTATTATTTTTTTGATGTGTTTATTAGCGATTATTTTGTATGTTGCAGAGAATAATGAATGTTCCAGGTCGTGAAAGAAATATTTTCTTTTTAAATTAATGGATGCATTTTTTATGGCACTGACGTTATTAAAAATCTTGTTGATGATATGAGAGTGAAAAAGTATATTCAATTTTTATATGACAGTGTCGGTTTGATAATATTAAAATGATTGATAACTGTGACATTTCTACATTGTGAATAGACAGTAATTATTCACATGGATGCAACTTGATGGTGAAATATAATTTTTCGAGTGGTTGTTATGTTTCAACTTTTTAATTTGGAATATTTCACAAATTTCTGTTGGGTACATTTCAAAGTTTGCACATTAAAATTATTTTTCAGGACTTTGATATTTTTCATGTATTGAATATCATCAACTAATAATATTTGTTTACACGAGAGAGTGATATTGGGAAATACAAAACGATGGAGATTATTTGTAGTGCATGGAACAAAATATTGTGAAGTGTTTGAAGTACTTCAAATTTCCATTACTCTGGTCATTCTATCTAAATACTGGAAATAAATTTGAGGTTATGAACATGGTATTTGAAAATTCACTGAATTCCATATATATAAACACGCACATATACATAAATTGTCTGTGGCAGTTTCCACGAAAAAAATTTTAACGTGAGATCTTTACTCTACATGAAATAAAAATGGTAGAGATGGTACATACCAACCATCCAATGTTACCTATTTTCTGCAGGAAAATTCGGATCATTTATTTGCACAGGCAAACCATTGCTTGCAGGTATATATATTGGTAAAACACGATGAGGCTGTCCCAATTTGATGATAAAAACGAGAATATCTCGTGAAAGGATATCAGATCATAGCCTTCGGAAATTTAATGTTGATGACATCACATCTTTGTGACTGTATGTATATGAAAGACATTGTGTGACTCACCAAACTTTTTTATATGTGAGACAAGCATTTCTATACATATAGCTTCTTCTCTGTTATGTATAGGTGCAATCTCATGAGAGCAGAAAAAGTCTTGGAGTCGTGGTAGTTCCAAAGGAGAAAAGGAAAAAAAAAAATACGAGAGGAATCTAATCATTATGAACTTTAGATAAGAAAAATTTCAAGATTGAGAATTTTGTAGTTGGGGGATTATGACCGTTCGATATTGAAAAAAAGGAAGAGTCAAGAATTTAAAAAGTTACATAATGAGGGAAGGATTTTTTTTTACCCGTCATTTTACAGTCTGTTCGCTTATTGCTGATGATATCGAATGTGCATCATGAATGACTTGATTATGTATGGTCTATTTCAAACTTGAAATTCATATTATTACGTTCTGCTATCTAAGACTAATGAGACAGATTATGTTTCGCAGTCATTAACAATTTTCCAGGATGACGAATAAACTTTCTTTGTCTACAGTTTATTCTCAGCAGGTCTTTGTATGTTTGTGAAAATCTCCGTTCAGACTTATAATAATTTCAGTTAGTTCATTTTTCAATTTATCATTCCAACAAAATTATTTCTCAAATTAATTCAGAATCAAAATTGAATTTATAAACAAATCGAATTGTTTCATGTAACATTGGAATAATAATTTTCATATTCAATATTTATTCATTGAAAATTGCACTGAGACCATTGTTATAATTACATTGTGAAGACGTACTTGATCCCATGTAAAGATTCTCCAACAAATTAGATGTCGAGTAGATACATAACTGTAACATACAGCATCATATAAAACGACTTCAAACTTTACGGCAAGTGATATCCGCTCAAGTTCACAGAAATTATCCTCTGTCATATGTTCAGCAGTTCTTGAAGTTAGATATATATATGATACATCTTGTTCATATGCTCCCTCAATGTATTTATATTAATATACAGATCATTAGGGTAAGCAGATGTAGTTCGAGGCACATGAATGCAAGGCAGCATGTCAACTCAGAGAGTTCCCTATATAGTAATCAGTATAAAGTTCAAAGTTTGTGCTCTTTCCTGGAGATAATACTTTTTTTCTCATTCATAAACTTTGTTTTTTATGGATTTATAGCCTGTATTAAGTTTAAAGTTTCGAACCTACCAAGAATATTATGAAAACAGTATTCCATCAGGTTTTATGATTCGTATTCTATGCATAGTATGTTGAAATTGATTAATTTAAAAATGTAGTGAATATTAAGATAAGAAAATGACAGATAAAGTTAAATGGAGAAATGATTAATGTCCACACAATTCATGTTGCATGTCCACTGAATTTCATTTCACATAATCATAGGACGTTGATGAGTTTAATAAAATTTGTGTCCAGCGAATGGGCAAGATTAAAGAACGTGCATGTAATAAAGTGCGAGTTCTTTTTCGCACGTTTTCTTCATCCGCTTCAATATTTTTCTGTTTATTTTTCTTCTCGCTCGCACTTTGTACGTTTTTTTTTTTTTTTTCATTCATATTATTATTCCTCCTTTCTTGTTATTTTATTTATTTTCTTTTTCCTCTGTTGTTCACTTTCATCCAGTGCTCGGTAGTGCTAAACAGCATTGAGTATGATTAAACAAGCCAACTTGTCCATTTCCGTATATATATGTGACGTTTCACACGGGCACGAGCGGCAGTTCTTTTCTCTCTACGTTTCTCCTTTTTTCCATCTCTCTCTATTCCACTTGCACGTGTGTTATACTGTGTTGTAACATTACACCACTCGCCCAAGAAAGAATATATCTATGTATAGATATACCACTTGATGAAATATAGCGCAATGGTACTCGTGCACTGCATATTTTCATTCACGCAGTGCGGTAAGAAATTTTTGTTATATCTTATCACACGAGTTTCTAACTGCCACAAAAGCAAGCTTCACATCATTTATTTTCAACAGTCGCGTACATTTTGTTTTATGCATTTCATATTCAAGTGAAACTTCTGACCACATTTTCCGCATTCTTCTACAATTATTCTCACACGATGTTGTTACTTCTAGCATTCTCAATTAATCCATTTTTGGTAAAAAAATCACGAAAAAAATGTCATTTTGATCAATCTGTTCATTCTTTGTATTATAGCAAAACGTATTACACGATTTGAATTCTTGAGGTATATAAATTCATTATTCGTCATTTATCCAAATGTAATAGTTGAGTTTGTATTCTGTTATTTCATATGATACGACTCAAAGTATGGAACAATGAACTCACCGTTGAGTGAAGGCTTTCATCATACATGGTATGAATAAATACGAGATCATTCATCAAAATGATGGTTTGGTGTGCTGATGACTTGTGATTGTTATAGAGCTTGCCCTGCAGTTGTAATTGGTGATATGATGAAGTATTAAGCTCAACTAGATTTTGAATCAGATTGTTGTATTGTTGTTGAGGATCAACGGGGCTGATTGAAATCACGAGGACTTGAGCATATTTGTCCTTTATGTTATAGTTTCTCAATGCAAAAATTTTCCACAAAAATAAAATTTATAATCCACGATATTGTTTGAGTCCATTGTGTTCTACCTGCTATAAAAATCTCCTTGACATAGGATGTGTATACAGATCGTATTTCACTGACAATGAACAGTGAATGAATCGAAACAACGTGAAATTTTTGATAATGATCACCCTGTCGCTCAGCTTGTTATTGGACATAATCTACGAGTCATATTCCGATAGCAGTAATTACTGAAGGACAACAGCAACAATGGAAATGCTTTGAAATTATTCGGATTATGATTATGGCAAATTTACATACCCATCCTCTAACCACCCAACATGTGGGATGTAGTTGTGGATTTTTAGGTGTTGTGTATGCAAACTTGCAAGTGTCATGTATCCAAGTTCGTATAGAATTTTGGAATTTTCGGGTCCTGTTAGTTCAGCACATTTTGAAAATGGAGAAATGTTATTGAGTCTGTTTGTAATACAAAAATTTCTGCGGTTCGTGGGAGGAATGTTATCATTATGTAAGTGCTTTGTGTGTTATGTGGAATATTCGAAAGTAATTTTTTTTATCGATAATATATAAACTGGATTTTGCATTTGGGTGAGAGTTAGTTGTTTTCTCTCTTCTGCTGTGTTACATGCATTGAAATATTAATTTTCAGACTTGCAAATATTTGATATGTTTGAAATGCTTCTTGGAAGAAGTTCTGGTAGTCAATTATTGACACGTGTCATGTCAAATATTTTCAAATATTGAAATGAGTGACGTGAAAAATACAGAAATATCTCTATCATAGTAACTGTCAATTATACTTTTACGTTTCACCTTTTTCTTGGGTTGAGTTTTATGTCAATCACACATCGTGAGGTAAAATTTTGAATTGGATCATAATGGGAAGGTAATTATAAGAATTCTGAGAAATATTCTACCAAAGGTATCAAAATTGGCTGCTAATTATGAATTGTCAATGAATTTATCGTTGTTGAGATATTTAAAACAATTTGGCGTATCTGAAATCGCCCTCATAATCAATAAATTGAACTCAATTTTTGAACATAATAAAAAAATTCTTCACACAATGCAAATGAAGATATACAGGCAAACATGAAATGTGCTCGGTAATTCACATGGTCGACGCTTCTGAAATTTTTTCATTTGCATCGACGCGTCCTTGCACATATTCTTCAACCGGATGAATTGTTTCAGTTTTTATTCTCTTACCAATTCTCTTTCCTCTTTTTTTTTTTTTCCCCGAACAAATAACGGACCAGTGCTTCGCCCTCACAAATTTGCATGATCAAATCACACGCCGTTGCAGAAAAATTTCGTATCTGTCACAGCTTGACGGACATTCTGAATGCAGATTTTAAATTTATTTTTTTCCTCACACACGTGTATCTCTATGGATGTGTACATACCATTGGCATCGCTACATGAATGACAATCTGAATGTCTGTAATAATATTTCCATGCGAATTTGCATGCAATGATTCAATCACAATTTGAAATTTGTAATGCGATATTTTAATAAAAATTTATGGTAGAGCAATCGATTTTTTTTGCTATTTCTTTTCAATTATTTTTTTCCTCTACTACGTGTAACATTTCATTCTGAATGATCGCCACTCATTTTTTTATGTAAATATTTCTATTTCGTTTTAATATCCATCATGGTAGTATGAAATATCCACATTCAACCCATTGTTTCCCTTTCATTATACATACGCCATGCATTAAATGTAACAGGATATTGTTCTGTATCCGCAGTATTTGTTGATAGATTCAATAGCCATGGCAACTCTGTTAAAGCTTTCATTAATTTTTTTTATCAAAACCTATTTCACGGAAACTGTGGGAATTTATTATATATTCTCTGAAGTATACAGTCCGATTGTAGACCATTGACATGTATATATGGGTATGAGTGTGTATTTTATTTGAATACAATACACTTGGGAGCACGAGCATTGTTGTCAAGGGAAAAAATTAGCTGGCATATTCATCCTGGTGTCGCTGACATTTCCCGACATAAATCATGTGATAAAATCGTTCACATCGATATTCCTATTCTGTGTAGTTTCATAATGCATATCATTATGAAAATATTATTATAATAAGCGATAAATTCCGAGTTGTATTCCCATTAATGTAAACTCATTTGAACTTTCAATAATGTATTGCTAATTAAAGGATTTCATTTCTCACTCGGTCGAACTGATTCAACCCTTTCTATGCTTCACTTATTTTATACAATCGTATTTCTAACGCTGGAAATTAGTGAAATTCAAGGGTTTATTCCCAGACGTTGTGGAAATGAACGTTATGTAACTCATCTCTCTTTCTCTCTAATTCAAGGAATGTTCATTGAACTGATGTGTCACACGATAGTTCATGTGGAACTGCAGCTTTTCTATTTTCTTTCTACAGTTTTTTGTATTGCGGAAATTGCTGTTACGAGAATGGGATAATTTCATTGCGACTTGTCAAATATTCTCATTAACAAGACTAAAAAATTTTTGTTCAATTATCCACTGCAATAGTGTTCGCTAAGAAAATAAAGAAAGATTTTTCAATATTAATCATAACAGTGCAGTCTTGCATAGTATTTTCATATCAAATATTCCCTGCATACTTTTTATCCAGAGATAGAATTTCTCTCGTCTCATTCAAAAAGATGATTCGCGATTTTTCTTTCCACAAATGCGAAGTATGTCGGTGGTATTTTTTTCCCATACTCAGTCCTCGGATATCAAAGAAAAAAGTGATCTCGAACGACTGTCAGAAAAAAGATAAATAGAAATATGCACATAAAGATGCAAATATATTGCAATGCATCTTTCAGCGATTGAATTTCACATGCATAAACATATCGCCAGTCGTGTATGGATTATTTCAGTACCGTGAACCATGAATGTCCACCCTACCACACGTTGCAATGAATAATAAATTTCACTAGTCTATATATACTGCAACCTAACCCGTAAAATCGCTACGCCCAAAGTTCTCACGTCTACCTGGGCGCTATGAAATCCTCGTAAAATTGCCTCTGGCCCTATACTTATGCAATATATATA
>JABMBR010011926.1:0-38538 GCA_018881525.1 Meteorus sp. PSUC_FEM 10030008 | reverse complement strand
TATATATACGTAAACACACATAGTGCTCGTTTAAATTTTCTCCATTTTCTACGCTCTCGCTCACTTTATTAGCATTTTGTTTCTCTTTCAACGTTAGTATTGCACTATTATAAAAATAAACTGTGCCATGGATGAAAGTGCCCAGTCTTTAGATATCAGCGATACCAAATCCTGCAGGAAACTTTCGTATACATTATGTATACAATAATATATACATAACCCACGAGCGCTATAAAAATTTATTTAATTATCTTTCTACATGGCTGACGGATGAAAAACTAAATTTCATTATTAAATATTGAATTTGGGTAGTCATATTAAACGTTACGTAAAATGAAATTTTGTCTGAACTTGAAATATTTTATTAATTAATTAAATACAACAAGCAAAGACTTGAATATTATTGAATTGTCTAATCTTGTTTGCACAGAGTGTTGTTCGTTCATAGAATAAATTCACGTCTTACTTCACTCAACACAACAAATATGAACGTTCATTGAAAATTATATACATAAACACCTACACATAAAACACTCAACAGCAGCATCCATTAATGTATACACGAATAAATTCAATGAAAATTATTTGCAAAATTTTCCGTGACAGTTATACAATACAAGTGAATGAACAAAAGGAAAATATATAGGATATTTAATTGTTTTCACATTTCATTGAAAAATTCAATAAAACATTTTCAACATATGTTTGCATCGCAGTTATATATTTTATTTGGTGATATATAATGTCAGTGACGTTCAATTCAATATCAAATCGAATTTTTCTGCCGCATGGTAAATAGCCAATGAGAAAGTGAACAAAACTGAAACCGTTGCGGTTTGAACTTTCCATCACACCACTACGGAAATAATAAATTGTGGTATTGACGTGTATAACCTCTCAAAAGCATTGACCACAGATTATTTTCATCCACTAAACTAATAAACGATTTACACCCAAACTAATTTTATAACAATCAATTTATCAATTATGTCGTCGGGTATATTTTGTTTATCATTTTTTAATTTTAATGATTGTGATGATAATTGGAAAAAATATTTTGTGTGAATTGTTTGTTCAAGGCGTACGAGGAACTTGAAGATTTACTTGCCAAAAATCAAATATGCATCGCAATCAAAGAAAAACTTGTGAAAGATTCAGGAGTTGCTGATGCATTTGCTTACGACAGTATCGTGCAAAAATTATTGACTAAACCACGAGCAAGAGGTAATTAATTAAAGTTAATAAATGAAAATAATTGGAATGGAGTAATAAATAAATAATACGGAAATAGAAAAAAAAACAAACAGTGGCAATTTAATTAATATTCATGGGATTCATTGAAAAACTCATTTTCTTAGAAAATTCCACTTCTGAATTATTTTCTATGCAATTAAAGATGTTCTCGAGGTAGCGTGACATTATCACCAAAGCACGAAATAAAACTGTTGGTTAATTAAAACAGACAGTGAATCGTGGACATACACAAACACACGAAGAAAATTGAATAAAATGAAAAAGTTTCATTGGCCTGAAAATAATGTCAGATCTGACCGCCAAGTTCTTTGATGAAATTCACTTAGACTGACCGCAGTCATATATAGAAACTCGAATTTTCCGTCCGGAAGTTCGTCTTCCATTCCCATGAGAAGAAAGAGAAACTCAATTATGAAACCTCACTAATTCTTAGGGGAACGACGAAAACTTGATGAACAAACCTGCGCTCACAATTTTCATGTGTATCAACTACATTAAACCGACTATTTCATGAAGTAAAAACATTATGAAAGTATCCACTTTAAAAGTGAAAGAAAAGAATGTATAATTAAGTTTAGGGATGCAAAGAGATATGGTTTATCTCAACAGAAAAATAAAATTCCCATCAAATAAAATTGTATCACCGTTTGTAACAGGATATAATCGTTGGAAAAGATTGAAATCTCCACCGAGTCTTAATAACTATTACTCGATATAAAAAATCATATTTCCATAATACAGAAAATTTCGTAATTATTCAAATACTTTCATCACTCCCTGTAGTAACAATTTGAATAAATGAACTATTTGAATTTTTAATTATAGAATAATCGATACCGAAAGAGATGAAGGACCAACAGTTGAATTATCGTCTTCAACATAAAAATTATCTCATCCAAAATTTTGCAATTTTATTTCATGATTTATTTTTATTAATATTCCAAAGTGGATTTTTTATCGAGATTATTTTTTTATCATGTTGAAGAATGATTTATCGTAAATTTCCAAATGTAAAAAATCAGCAATGTCGGAATTAAATTGATGTCCTTCCAACGTTGCTATAAAAAACTTTTAATTCGCCAAATTATTCACAGTGAAACAAAGACAAGAGTCAAAAGTTGGAAAAAAAAGAAAACCTAAATTAACATGGAAAATGAATCACATTTTCTTCATACATTTTTCATCCATCTTGTTATATTTTAAAATGTGTATATCGTTCAGGCTCCAAAATAAAAGTGAGTGCGATGTTTTCGAGTAGCATTAGTCGTCGTACCTCAACATCCCTTGGGTACGTGAGAGGATACATTTTAAGAGAAATAGTATGAGAATGAGGAAAAAGAGGATGGAAATATAAAGGAGAGTGGAAACGAAGTCGAAAACTCTGAGCGCTTGGTTAATTTGACATTAAATGTGACCCACTATCAAGGAACCTTTGCCAAGTGTAATTAAAATCGTATTCAGATAAAGACAGAGGAAAACAAAAATTTATTAACTCTGAAAACTCATTGTGACCATCAACAATTGATGAAAGCTCAAGACTTTCGTTAGAAATTTCACAATTTCCTCACTTCTCACAATACAAAATAAGAACAGATGACACAGTCGTGAATTTATTAATTTGCATTCTGCAATTCATCACTAAGTCCGTCCAAAACACTCCCAATAATACCAAAAACTCCAATTATTCATCAGCACAACCCATAACGACTCATTCACATACGTACTCAACTGGACAAAAGAAAAACGAGAGAATAAAATGGAGCAACGTCCGTTTCACGCAGCCAGACAATGAATGATCAATTACAGTGCTTTGAGTTAAAAGAAAGGAATAAAAATCACATCTATACATCACAAAAGAACATATAAAACCATTTGAAAAAATTTCGTAAAAGCACAGAAAAACGAAAAAACCAAATTTCGCTATCTCACGAAAAAAAAAAAAAAAAAATGAAAATAAATCATCCAACATTAACCGATGATGAATAATAATACCTCACGATATTCTCACATTATTTTCCAAAAAAAAAAAAAAAATGACGTCAAAATATTCTTTAAAAAATAAATTGCGATGGTGTTGAACAGGAAGGAAAAAAGTGTGAAGAAAATAAACAGGAGGGAAAGAAAGGTGAAACAGGAGGGAAATAAAGGTAGCAAAAGGCAAAGGAATTTATTACACCCTCGAACAGACATCCCTTAGGAGCATTAGGCCCAGCGGGAGAAGTTTACGAAATAAATGGACCAAGTCGTTAAAGATCCACAGACAATACTATTTCATTTTTTTTTTCTTTCCACCCGTACAACTCAACTTTTTTAAACTCACTGACCACTTGAAATACTCATCTCTCTTCCCTCTATTTTGCATGAAAAGATGAACCATCTCTGGCATGATAAATGAAAAAATAATGCATATATATACTTTAGTGAATACATCTCTCATGGATACATTCATCCCCCTGTTCTTCTTCTCCAACAAATGGACTCACATTTAGACCTGAATAGAATTGCGATATACTCTCTGCTTCCACACATAAAATCTCGCAATAAACATGCACAGATCGCCATGAAAACCCCCACATATATGTCCATGTAAATAAACAAATATTCATAAAAACATGAGGACGATATCAAAATTCAAAAGCTCATATTTTCAAAAGTAACCTTACAAGTGATCCAACATATTAATACTCAGCGCTATTTCGTCCATCATAAAATGAAAGATGAACGTGAGAGCTATTTAAATAATTTTCCAAGCCCATGAGATATAAATTTGAGATTTTACTCGAGCTACCTCTCACGCAACGATTTTTTTTTAAACTGAAGAACTGTGTGTATACAGTGATAGTCCTTAATTAAACTATAAAATTGATTTACACGATGTCATAAATTTTTAGCTGGTGCAGTTCTGCAACTATTATTCCCATAAACGCATAAACTGCTGTGAAAACTGTAAAACGAACCATTGACCTGCATCAATTCGTCAATTTTATTGACTTTACCACTATTAACTTTTTCAAACTTTATATTGTTCATGTTGCAAAACAGGATGCATAATATTCGGATCAGATCAAGAAGTGGCTGGTGTAATGAGAGCAGTGAGACGTAACAATGCAACTGGTGCATTTTATTGGATTGGTAGCGATGGATGGAGCGCGCGTGGACTCGTCAGCAATAAAAATGAACCGGAAGTTGAGGGAACATTGTCTGTTCAACCACAGGCCAATCCTGTTGATGGCTTTGAGGAGTATTTTCTCAATTTAACTGTCGAGAATAATAAAAGGAATCCATGGTTTTTCGGTGAGCACTGAAAATAAATTTTATTATCAAAATTTTTAATATCGTCAATACAAAATTGTCAGATGAATTTAAAATAATTTTTTTCTACCACTTGCAGAGTTTTGGGAGGATCATTTTCAGTGTCGTTATCCAAATACTTCACTCACACCATACAATCAAAAATATAAAACACCATGCACAACCAAAGAACGATTAACAAAGCAAAATACAGCGTTTGAAGATCAGCTTCAATTTGTATCCGATGCCGTAATGGCTTTTGCTTATGCATTCCGGTAAAGTGTTCAATAATTAACATAATTATTGGAATTATGAATTCCACGAGAAATTTACATTCTGTTCCAATCAACATACCGATGTGTTTCCTTTATTCGATTTGATTAGTCAATTTTTGCCAGCACTGACATGAAATAATCAAGTTATGATAATGATTTCGCACTTCGCATTATTTCATCCATAAAATGAATAAATGTCCTCATATTAAAATCACGTATGATCTAATTTATCATAACTTTTGGTACTTTTATGCAAATGAACATGATATGATTTTATATCATTTGAAATAATTCATCAAAGATTCATCGTGAGTTGAAATAAAATATTTTCTCTCCTCATGAAAATGGATGAAGTGTTTGTCTAGTGAAATCTACTCCATCATATTTGTCATGCATTGAAATTTTCCACGTGAGATGTTGAATTTCCTTATGAAAAATGCATCACTTTTTATTCTATTACCAAACGTACGATAAAAATTTTTGATAACAAGAACAAACTTGTTCCGTTTCATCTTCAGTGACATGCACGCAGACTTGTGTTATGGTAAAGCTGGACTTTGTGACGCAATGAGACCCACCAAGGGAACTGAATTGCTTAAATATTTGCGGAAAGTGGAATTTCAAGGTAGAACTATCATCAAACCAAGTTGATCATAATTTATCAATATCATTTCGTCATTGAATAAATTCCGCTCTGCAGGTTTGAGCGGTGATAATTTTCACTTTGATAGAAATGGTGATGGACCAGCTCGATATAACATTATCCACTTCAAACAGGTTTCCCCAGGCAAATACAAATGGATAAGGGTTGGGAAATATTTAGAGGGCGAATTACGATTGAATATGTCTGGTAAACTCATAGAAAAAATTTTTTCTACATTCACAATTGAATTATGCAAATGTTAATTTGTCTATTTCAGAAATTCAATTTCGTCTTGATAATTCCGAAGCTCCAGAAAGCGTTTGCTCTCTACCCTGTCGAGTTGGCCAAGCTAAAAAATATGTCGAGGGTGAAAGTTGTTGCTGGCATTGTTTCGATTGCACTCAATATCAGGTAAACAAAAAATTCAACCCCAAGATTAAATCATCACTGTACTAATTACAAATTTCCCCCTCAATGATTCTCACCCACATCACATTCTCGATAATTCAACAAATTCCGTAAATTCACTGAACCGAGATGATCATTCTACTCTGTTAAATTCACATTTACAAAAATCACCGTGCGAGAAAACAACAAACTCAACTGGAACAAAGATAAATGTATAAAAGAAGACACAAAGAAGGATGAAATTTATGGACTTTACGATTTATATTTGACAGATCCGACACGAAACAGATCAGACGCGTTGTGTTCCATGTCCCTGGGGAACTTTACCAGATGAAACACACTCATATTGTCGGGATATACCTGAAGAATTCTTAAAGCCTGACAGTGGATGGGCAATTGGTGCCATGTCTTTTTCAGCTACGGGAATTCTCGTAAGTCTATAAAAATGAAAGAGGTTGACAAAAAAAATAAATCCTCGTGTGTAACAAATATAACACAAAACTAACCTATAAATCCTCATCATTAACAATTACACATAGAAACGAATTTTAAATTCACGCAGATAACAATTTTCGTTGGTGGTGTATTTGTCAAGCACAATAATACGCCAATAGTTCGTGCTTCAGGACGTGAATTGTCATACGTTTTACTAACTGGCATTTTGCTATGTTACTTAGTAACATTTACGCTTGTTCTCAAGCCAACTGACATCGTCTGCGGTATCCAACGGTAAGAAAATTAATATTAAACCTACTTCCATTATCCCAATAACTTCCTATGTACATCGCATGTACCTAAAATGTTCTCAAGTAGGTAAAAGATACTCTCCGTGATGCTTAATTATTCAAGACTTTCAACCTTGTGCACCATACACAAACTAGTTTCCATTTTCTATACGTTCATTATATTTCAGTTATGCAAAAATACTTCACACTGTCATCTATATATCAAATAAATTTACTCAACATTTCACTAACGACCATTAATGCTATAACTAAGTCAGTTATAGTCATTTAAATATGGTGAAATATGGAGAATAGCCAACTGTGTGAGTTTTCTTAATTTGCACTCATAAATTTTCACACCTCTGGGCATCACACCCATGTGTACTATCTGTGTAGAGAAGACAAAATAAGTGAGGGGAAATCGACCCGTCAACCAAAATGGACCCCCTTACAAATTTACGAATTTTTCTCAACACATTTCTCTCTATTTTTTTTTTTTTTTTTCGTGTGTTCTGCGTTATCGTTTCGAGTATGTTGCCACGGGTTACACAATGCCATGTAGACAAATAAAATTCTAGGGGATAATCTTGGAGACCGTGAAGGAGAAAAAAAACAGAGAAAAAAAGATCATTTTTATTTTTGATAGCTGAGAAACATTGGAGACCAAAAAAAACAAAGTTATTTACAATTTGTCACGTCCACTTTGACGTACCCCTTCATTTCTGATATTAATATTCATATTTTACCATTTCGCCCTTTCGTGTCTTCACCACATTTTTCCTCATTCGTTTTTTTCCCCCTGTCAAGATTTTTTTACCAGATTTACAAATTTATCCTATTTATTATTTTCTGTCTTGTTGAATAGATTCGCTGCTGGATTTTGTTTCACCGTTGTCTACGCTGCATTATTAACAAAGACAAATCGAATATCACGAATATTCAATAAAAGTAAAAAAAGTGCTAAACGACCGTCATTTATATCACCACGTTCACAATTGATAATCTGTTCTTTATTAGTCAGTATTCAAATATTAATAAATGCTGTATGGATGGTGATAGATCCAGCTAAAGCTCGTCCCCATTATCCAATGCGCGAGGATAATTTGCTTGTATGTAACAGTTATATCGATGCAAGTTACATGATAGCATTCTCCTATCCAATTATATTGATTGTTGTGTGTACGGTTTATGCTGTATTGACACGAAAAATACCCGAGGACTTCAATGAAAGCAAACATATCGGTAAATAAAAATATAAATAAAATATAAAAGCTAATATGCAAAATAAAATTCACTATCTGTTGAATTTTTATTTCAGGTTTTACAATGTACACAACATGTATCATTTGGTTGGCATTTGTACCACTTTACTTTGGCACAAGTAATCACGTCGCACTCAGAATCACTTCAATGTCAGTAACCATCAGCCTATCAGCATCAGTTACCATAGCATGTTTATTTAGCCCTAAGGTATGTACTTGTACATCCAACTGATGAACACAATGGTAAACTTGGATATGGACATGAACTCTGAACAACGGTTTGAATATCAATATCTATTTCATTGAGTGTATTTCAGTTGTATATAATTCTAATTCATCCCGAGAGAAATGTTAGACGTGGTAGAGGACCATTTGCACCAAAGCCCACCACAAACATCACGAGGACAAATGCATCGAGCATGATATCAACAGTAACATTGACAGCAGCTACTTGTGATCAGAATAAAGCTGTCAAGGCACACACAACAGTCACTACAGATTGTTCTACACAAAGTGAACGTAAGTTCTGAGCATATATACGATCGAATTACATTTCCAATAAGATAAATAAAAATATTACTGTCATATACTTTTATTTATCCATTCATATACATATTGGGGGGAGATTTTGGTGAAGATTTACATTCGGATGTGATCACCCAAATTCTTTCCTCGATATTTCGAGGTTATTTTATTTCTAGAACGAAACAAAAAATACGAAATATTTTTTTGTTGGTCTGTTTGACCATTCTTCTCCAGACCGATATCATATAATGGAACCCTGATAGTAATGTTATCATTCGAAAGGTCGTATCTGAAGAATGAGTTGATGTATCGGATACGTAGTGATTGCCCACTCGTTTTGTTTGTTTCAACGTGAACTCTCCTTGTGTTTAACTGCAACAATACAATTCTTCCTCTCAATAAAACACTGAGGATCCTCGAACATCCTCATCTTCCATCAACTGTAAACTTTCGCATTCACAAGTCTTGTGATCTATAACGAAGCACAACAATGACATTCTGAACAGAAAGAAATCGATAATATTCGTAATTGAATTCCAACGAGTTTGTATTGATGGCAATCGAGCAGAATCTCATGAAATATTGTCTTTGTCATTGATTTTTGGAATGTCCAATGTGTTTTGTGTCTTTATAAACTGACGTGACCAATACTAAATAGGAATCCCTGATAAGCTGAATGTATTCTCTATATTCTTCTTTCTCTCTTTTAATTTAGTTTATGAAATGGAGATAAGAGATCGCAAGAACGGTAAATTCCCACTAAATCTGATAACAAGATCAACGCAAACCTTGATGAATAATAATGGAAAGGAAATCAATGTCGTCTTATCACCAACGATAAAGGACATTGACATTAAAGAGTCGTTTGGTTCAGTTAAGTCATTAAATCTCACGAGAATAGGTAATGGACCTGTCAATCAAAATGACGTTGTATTATAGCAGAATTATTCCTGACGAAAATTACTCATCCGTCAAGCAGATCTGATACCTATTTCTGGGAAGCCAGTTGTTGTTTGAAGACAAAAGTGAAAAGTGACGAACAACATTATCAATCCTAATTATCACCAAGTCATTTCATCAATTATCTTCATGACATGGATGGAGTTTAGAAAATTATTACAGACTTGATTATTGTACGAATAATGAATAATTATAAAATTCGTGAATTGTAATGACATCACGATCGATATAGATTTAAGCAACAAGAAACTATTTGTTAATAAAAATACGAACGGAATATAAACAGAAAGTGAAGAGGAGAAAATATAAAAACGATTCTTTGGTTTTCACTGTGATCTTAACGTAAATATATAAAATTAATTTATGAATCTGTATCTCAAACGTGTATACCAAGAATGAAATCTCAATGTTCAATGTTAACTTATAATTCAATGAATACATCTATAAACTAATAAATAATCCCCGTTTTATGTAAATGAATATTATAAAAATGTGATGTGACTATTAAATTCATCAGCGCGCAAAACGTTCGACGAGTGAATGAATAAGCTTGGAATACATAGCGGCCAAATGAGTTATATTCGCGTTATTTTATTGTGTATGATGGTATTGTGTATTCCTGTTATAAATAACGGAAACGAGAAATGTTCCAATGCAAAACTTCATGAATGTGATAGAGTAACTAACGAAAATTACTAATACAATAATATTCTGTATAAATAATTGTTGTAAGTAGAAAAAATATGTAAATACATTGGAATTTGTTATTAAGTCATCTCTATGAATTATACGCTAAACTCGAATTATTGTACAGTTAAATTTACATCGTATGATCGTTATCTTAAAATATGTTCAATTACTCAATTATTTTGTTTCATATTATTGAAGTTTAAACAAATGTGTACATAAAAATATTGCACCTTTGTTATAGATTTTATCTACAAGAGCTTGAGGAATTGCAATATGTGTACGATAAATTAGTTAAATAATCTATTCTTAATTGATAATGTATAAAAACGTTTTAGGGATGAATTGCGAAATGAAATGAATGAATAATTGTCATTATAATCGAACATATCTTATTTGATACGTCCAATTTCTTGCCTTTATCCAAATCGTTGAACGTACCATCCATTATTGTAACTTTCATTCATTGCAAACATTTTTTCCAACCGCAGATGAAACAGAATGAACAGAATTATTGTGTTGCATCATCATTATAGGATAAAAATTTTATTTTGAATATAATTTGAGGGGTAGAGGCACATTCCGAATTGCAATACTCGTCAGTTACATTGTAATGAGCCCCAAGATGTATCTAACCAGTTATTGTCAAGATGTTTGGAAGACTCCTCTGATAAAAATTTCATTTATTTCATTTCAATTATAATTAAATTCACAGCGAATCGAACGAAATACCTAAGTGAAACACACGAACCTAAATATTTTTCAATTCAGTATAGAAGGATATATATTGTTATAAATGTTGATTAGAAATGCAAATTGAAAACGATAGAATGTAAATAATCGTATTGATTAAATGGATAATGGCGTTTCTGCTGAAGATTGAATTATTGGGAGGCCTAAATTGTCGATGACAATGTTGTTCGCATTCCAATGTAATCCTTGATAAATAATTGAAAGAAAATTTTATCGATGTAAATATATGATTAATGGCAGCAGAATGTTACATGTTTGAGTTGTGGAAGAAATTTAGTTCAATTATTGCATAAAATTCTGTGTCTGATGTGTATGTATTTGAGAACGTTTAATTTACGATACAGCGTGTTTTATACTGATGAATATTTATTTGTTTTCTCGTAGATGTTGAAAATCAAATATTAAAAATAACAAATTCATTCTATATAACTTAGAACAATGAAAACGAAAAGTATGTAGAATATTCTATTGAATCGCTAATATTCCTATGAAAAATGCAATGCAAAATAATGTCAAATTTCTTATGAAAATGAAATATTTATGGGCGTAGAATTATTTTTAATACATGTAATTGAATATTACAGTCATAAATGATTCCACACATGTATCTGATGAATATAAATATGAGATGAAATGAGGGTGAAACTGGGCAGAGAACGACATGACAGCAGTAAAACTTAGATATAAATTGACAATTAATATTAATTGTAAATTGGAAATTTTATTTGTATTAGAAAAAAGTTTTACCACTAAATTTGAATTTATTTGAAAAATATACAAAAAAAATACAACATAAAATATGTATTTTATTCCATTTAAATAGAAAATATCCCAAACAACCTGCGTGATTGCTGTCAAGGATTCGCCTAATACATGCCCATGGATGCCAATATCGTTGAAGGTCAGTTCATCATCGCATTTGGATCAAAAGTAGATCCTGAAAATCCCCATCAATCGTATAATAAATTTTTTCTATCAACAATTATAAAACAAAAACAGTTAGCCAGAATTTCTTGGTTCGATTCAGTGAAGAAAAAAGGAAGCAAACGTGATTCAAAGTGACAGACTCAATATGAAGAACAACCATGATATGCCACGAAAAATTTTTGGTGGTTTTTCTTCGTCCTACCACATAAGAAGTGAAAAAAAAAAAAAAACATGAAAAAAATGAATATTCCAATCAACTGCCATATGTCTTCATGCAAATTCATCATTCGCGATTTCACGATTACCAAAAATATCATAATCGATATATTGATGTTTTCATGTTTATTCCTCACCAGAATGTTTTTTATATACAAAAAAAAATTGAAGAACAAACAATTAAGAGAAACATTAATATTATTTGTGTTCGCTCGTCGATTAAATAATTTTTTTGCCAAGCCCACAAACATAAGTACATATGTCCACATTGCGTGTCAGGATTAAGGCAGCAAAGGTGTCGAGAGAAATAGAGAGATAAAAGCGACTAAAATAAATTACCCTTTATTGGAGAAGCAAATACAAGCTCACATTTTTTCTCCTCTTCTTCAATTTACTAACTACTACTCATCAATGTATTTCTTTCGCGTCGACACAAATTTCGACATGACAGAAAATTCACACAAATGTATCACTCAGAAAGAAAAAAAAACAATCATCTAATTTCATTTAATTTTATCAAGACTTCTTATGCGTTTTCACGCAGTCTGGAAAAACGAAATTTCACAGTATCGGACTCTTAATAATTGCAAAATTCTCATTCGAACAGAAAATTATATGGCACTCCAAAGAACCAAATGGAAAGAAACGAAAAATAATAATTATTCACTTCTCTTTTTTTTTTTAGTGTAACTATCAAAACTCACATTACAACCACGAAGACAGTGAAAAATACTCGAATAAACGTTTGAATTTACGTCTTCCAGAACTTACCACTGGCTCTAATACCTTTGGCCTTTTGTTGTTTCTTCTTTGAATCAGTTGGCACTGACATTGCTTCTCTGCTAGATTCACTACCGCCTGCAACATTACTACCACCAGCAACGTCTGCTTCTTGAACACCACCACCACCGGCTTGTGCCAAGAGGGACTTTTTGATGTTCGCAATCTGTGGCAAAGAATAACATGAAAAACAGAATCAATATTTCAAATCTGGAGACGAATGATTGTACAATTCAAAGTCCTCTATACACTTGAAATCATTTTAAAAATAGAGTCAACTGACAAATAATCCGATCTTACGTCTTGTTGGACACGCTCTTTATGTTGTGTTGCCCTTTGTTTCTCCACATTAGCTCGTAACACTTGTTGCTCAATGCAGGCCAATACTGTTTCGCATGTCTGACCCCAAGCAGCTAATGTATCCATAACTGCATTGGTTTCGCCTGGTCTGACATCTCTACCCAATCCAGCATAATCTACTTCCAATTGTGAATTTTTTTGATCCAATTTTCCATGAATAATATCAGCATAGACTGCTTCAATGATTAAATCTTCTAAATCACGAACGTTCTTAATATCAAGTTCCTCCAATAATATTGAATATGGAATACATTTCGATTTTTCCGCCAATGTTACAATTGTCAGATGTTGTAACTTTTTCTTTTGTACTGAAGTTAGTGGCAACAATTTATCGACATTTGCCAGATATTCTTTGTATGTACCGTAAGCAAATAAATTAAGTGTATTCCAATATTCAGCGTGTGGGCCATTCTCTAACTCTTTTATATTTGGCATGTCCAACAATTCACCAAATACATGAACACCAGGCGTTTCAATAGCCTGTTTTATTAGTTCTAACGCTGCAGCACCTTTCGCAGTTTTTGCGAGCAATACGAATTGTTCAAGTGGATTATTCGATGCTTTTTCTGTTGGTGGTGCAGAGGACTCATCATTTGTTGATCCTGAACCCGTCATGATTGATATCTGTCCGTAATAAATATTATATCACACTTTTCACATCCGGATTAGAACAAGATTCTGAGGTTAGGTACTTTAACGAATGAAACGAATTCTTTTTCGTAAACATTGACATTACTATTCGAACCAAATGTTGATATAAATCTAAAATTTTTCGTCTTACCTGAATGAATAATTTCGACTCCTTTAGAAGGATTATCCGGTACTCAATAAATTTCTAATCGCAATTACATCAGTTTATTTACTTTTTTTCTACAGCATATGCACATGCGCAAAGCACATAAATCTTCTCGACAATTCGCATAACTGTCCGCTGTCGCCATTGGTGAGAACAACACCATGGAAAACCGTGCGAGCGCCATTTTGTGCGCAACGCGCCATGTTCAAATGTCGTTTTCTCTTTGTACACTCGCAATTAGTTGGTACAACAGAGAACATTTTTTATTGTACGTTTGTACTTCTAACCTAACATCTGCCAACAACCAGATGAAATACCTCAAAATATGAGTCATTCTAAATTAAGTTGTCAACACTGTGACGCAGAAATACTGCTCTACAGATTTCACTCAATTTTTTATTAACCGTTTTTGACAGTAGAGCACAAGTTGTTGAAGTGATTTTTGTGTTTGTATACGCGCATTTGTGTGTTACTTGTGACCAAATATTTTCCTGTTGAATTATAGCCTATTTTTCATGGGTAGCAACAGTGTGAAAATTGTTTTTACAAGAATTTTAAACTATTTATCTATTGTTCTTGTCCCCTGCATCGTGTTACATAGAAAGTGAATAAGAAAAAAACATGAAGACACTGATAGATTTCGACGAGTGTCTTCGGGATACACCAAAATTCCGGCAAGCTAAATAAACATTATCATACAAATCATTAAATATTCATTTGTTTAACAACAAACTCATTACAAACATTCACAACAGTGATACAGAAATATTTTGCAATAACAATAATCACGATAATATGTTTATTATTTCTTCCACACACCGTTTATATCATGACATATTTAACATAGCAGTATCAACTTCATTGTTCCCCATATCATATTTTTGTCTGGAACAAATAAATTTATGTTTACGGTAGTTCTTTGTGTGCATATGAAGCGTTGAGTTATTCATGTTTCTCATCATGTATGTTACAGAGCTTGCATTGAAAATGCTGAAGGAAATACGGATCAATTGGAGCAAAAGTTGGATAAGGTACGTTCATAAATGCATTCAAATCATTTCAAATATAATCGCTGAAACATAAATGTACATTGCAGGTATTGAAGACGTGCAGTTCGATGATTGATGCTGGGAAAATATTTGTCGGTCAGCAGAGGTATAAATTCATAAATTATTTCATAGAATAGGAAACAATTTAAATGAATACGGCATCGCATGCAAGAATGAGTCATTACAATTTCCGCACTACATCGCAAATAATAATCATGCGTCTAATTTTTATCTTGCTCATACCTTAATTTCCTCATTTCTCCTCCTTTCCAGTCAATTCGCCAACAGCTTATGGGAATTGGCACTACATTTCAATGATGATTCTGAGATAATGGCGTTTTTGAATAAACTAATTCACGCGTTACAAGAAATGAATAAATTTCATTCAATTTTATTGGATCAGGCTTCGCGAACGGTTATCAAAGATTTGAGTGCATTTGTTAAAAGGTAATATAACTTCATGATCAATTATTGTTCATTCTCGAATGTTACTAATGCTCGCTAATTGTTTTCAGTGATATCAAAAAAGTGAAAGAATCGCGACATTACTTCGAAAAAATATCGGGAGATTTGGATATTGCATTGAGTCGTAACTCACAAATACCAAAATCACGTCCGGCCGAATATGAGGAAGCTTCGAATATATTATCAGCCACTCGTTCATGCTTTCGTCATACAGCATTGGATTACGTTCACGTGCTAACAATGCTACAATCACGTCGGCGACATGAAATATTGGGATCGTTGTTGAATTATATGCACGCATGTTTTACATATTATCACCAAGGAAGTGATTTAGCACAGGATTTGGATCCATTCTTAAAAGATCTGGGTGATGATTTGATAAAAATGCGTGGTGATTCGATAAAATTAGAGAAAGAAATGGAAAATCGACATTTATATGTGACCAATCGTGATCTGATTCCATCAACGATATCTGGAAATCAGAGAATGGCTGGATATTTATTCAAGCGCACAAGTAATGCATTTAAAACATGGAATAGACGATGGTTTTGTTTGAAAGATCACCAATTGGTTTATAGGAAAAGAACTGGTGATGATGATTACACAGTAATGGAAGAAGATTTACGTTTGTGCACTGTAAAACCTGTTGTTGATTGTGATAGAAGAAATTGTTTCGAAGTGTTGAGTCCAACTAAAAGCCATATGTTACAAGCTGACAGTGAAGAAATGTATCTAGCGTGGGTTACCGCTATACAGCAAGCAATTGGTGCAGCGATTCAACGTGGTATGGGCACAACAACTGTTGATACATTACAGTTGCAAACCAGAGATAGCAAAGGACCAATTAGACCACCACCAAAACCAAAAACTCGTGTTTGGGAACAATTATTGAAAATACCTGGCAATGATTCGTGTTGCGATTGTGGAAATTCAAATCCAAAATGGGCGAGTATCAATTTAGGGATTACTCTGTGCATTGAATGTTCTGGTGTTCATCGTAGTCTTGGTGTTCATCACAGTAAAGTCCGATCTCTAACTTTAGACGATTGGGAGCCAGAAATACTTAAAGTCATGGCGGAGTTGGGTAATAATGTTGTGAATAATGTTTATGAAGCGATGCCGATCCCGCCAGAAATGACAAAGGCCACTCCAAAATGCAAAAGTAATATTCGTGAAGCGTGGATAAGAGCAAAATACGTAGATTTAATGTTCGTGAAACCATTGACCAATTTGACGTTGCGCAGTGAACATACGAGTCGCGATATGATGCGCTTCCGCAAATGGAGTGTGAGGAAATTGAGACGTAGACCACGTAGTCATGACAAATTCAGCGCATCTAATCGCAAAAAAACACTGACAGCTGTCAAAGAGCAACCAAATTCTATAGATTCAAATGACATGTTGAATTTCGTTGATAAAAAACGCAAGTCCGACAGTAATTCCATGAGTTCTGATGAAAGTGGTCCATCAGAAATGAAAAATGAATCGACTCTGTATAATAAAATTGTTACCAACATGCAGCGAGAGAGTGGAATAGGAGATAAATTGACAAATATCACCAATGAAATAGTGAACGAAGAAGTTTATTGCAACAATATCGATTCCACAATTTCTGAAAATAAAGATATAGGGACTGAGAAAGTAGATGCTGGTATCAACGAACCAACGTACGATTCTGATGTTTTGATGTTCGGCTGTGATTTACCAAAACCTTCAATTGAAGGTACGTTGGAACTCAGCTCAGATCAAGACTCAACAGCTGGTGAAGATGAAGAATTCGCGGATGAGGAAGATATCGAGAATTTACACGCTGATATGTTGCTATATAAAGCCGCAGCTGCTCATAATCTTCCAATAATGTGTACAGCTTTGGCTGCTGGTGCTGATAAAATGTGGTGCAATGTCAACGACCGCGGCAGAAGTGCTATACATCAAGCGATTATTAGTGTACGTTGACATATTTATAATCGATAATTGAATTCATCAATCACCTCTTCTTTCTCCAACTCTTTCATACAGGGGTCGGTGATGTCATGTGAATATCTTATCTTAAACGGTGCCCGTATCAACTGCCAAGATGCCGAAGGGAAAACTCCACTTTACTTAGCTACAGAATTAGGTAATGAACATATTTCATACTCATTCAATAACCAAAATTTATCACAGAATTATTTACAATCGATTTTTTTAGGACATACCGCACAAGTTTGTTTATTACTGAAACATCGTGCAGATCAACATATCGAAGATGAAAGTGGAGTGAAACCACTATCAATCGCCGTGAGGGAAGCTAATGCTGATATCGTTACATTATTAAGATTGGGATTGTTGAATGAAGAAATGAAAGATTCGGAAATCGGTATAACTGGTGATGAAACATTTAATGATGTCGTTCGTGATTTTAGTCAACTGGCTTGCTCACATCCAGAGCGATTACATCGTCGAAATGAGAATAGTGGAACTTCAGATCCACCCGAATGATTAATGACGATCTATTTTTTTGAATATTTGAAAAGAAAGTTCTCCAAGACATGAAATCCAATTTTTACTAATTGATTGTGAGGTTGTGATGATCTGTTGAATGTGATTATACTGATTGACTATTCAATCGGAAACAGTATAGGAAAGTACAACAACTCTGAGCTTTAGATGAATGATTGCTTTAACTATAATAGAATAAACCACAGATATTCAGATGAGATATGAATGATGATGAATGTAGGAGCAATATAAATGATCGATTGCATTTATCCACAAATTGAATATAATGTAAAGAAATATAAATGTCAAATTGTTGCATCGATTTCTCTGTTATGCACAAGTTTAATTCGAAAGATACTGCAATACATCATGATACTTTAATAATTCACCGATGTAAATAGATTTTAAAAAGTGATCAAGATTTCCGATAACAGAATTTTGTAATAATATTTTTCAGATGAATTTTGTCTTGTTATGTAAATACAACTTGTTATTGTATGCTCATGGATGTATGAGTTGATGCTCTTGATGTTTTGATTCGTGAAAAAAGAAGTTATATTCAGTTATTGTATATACTATTATTATTGAAGTATATAAACAACTTTCATCCATACTCTCTGTTGCAAAGTCAATGTGACATTAACTCTGGATTATCTTGATATCCATTCATAATTGCATATGTACAAGTTCCGAATTATAAAATGATCTGTTAACGAATGATTTTTATGTCAGTACCAAGCATTAACTTAAAAGCAGTATTGTATTAAATATTTTTCATTGGTATTATTCAACTGTGTAACGAATGATTCCATTTCCAACTTATTTTTAACATGAAGACAACTTTCTCGATAGTTGTATATGATATTTTATAACTGATAACTTTCGATAATGGTTTATATTACCATCATCAGTAGAATATAACTATTAAGCCTATGTACACCATCGAATAATGACGCAGGGTCTATCCGAAATTATATATATTATGAATTACTATCAGAACTGGAAGAATCGTAATTCACAAGTGCGACATTCGATTTTGTATTGCTATTTGATGTGTTGGACGTTGTCGGTGACAACATTTCTTTTAATGTTATTGTTTTCGGCGTATCATCTGAATGGGTTGATAATTTTTTATTCTTCGACTGCGACCTAGTAATACTTATCAACTTTTTTAATGGCGAACTACCGTATTTTTTCGCATCTGTAATAAAGGAAAATAAAATGTGATAGAAATGTACACTTTGTATCCGACATAACCATAAAAACATTGACTATAGATGCACACCTTGCTTTTTATTTTGCATTAATATTCGAGCTAATTTCACATCATCATCATGCTCATCGACTAGATTCAGTTTAATTCCCGAATTTTTCAATAGTGCCAATTTATTTTTTTCCTGATCGCGCCGTTTTTTCATCTGTAACACAAAAAATACCACCATGAAGTTATATTCATAGTTACAATCTCTTACGTTCACTTATTTCCGACAATTCAAATAAATTCCTACTCGAAAAGTTCGACGCATTGCACAATTCAATGCATAATCATCTTTCCATTGAGCATTATTCGTGGCAATCAATCTATTTAGTGTTGATTCCTGTCCACGAGCTTTTTGCTTATCATCTATACCGTGTTCCAGTTTATACATAGGATCGTCATACAATCTGCGCGATATTTCTTTAGTCTCCGGCACGACCTGTTCATTCTCTTTTGGATCCCAACGATTTTCTTGACGTCTTGCTCCACTCTCAACAATATACGTTAAATTCTGAAATGAGAACGATGTCATTAGAGTTTGTTTGATCTCCGCAACGATATCAAATCGCAAATACTCACAGCTGGATCAGTCTTAATTTCGAAATGATTATCACACAAATGGCATTTCATTCGGAATTGATACAACGGTGTACTGTAATACATGCCAATTTTTTTCTTTTCAGCATTATAACGCACACCCATACCAATATGATTGCCACATCCATTACACCAAATATTGAATGGCATTTCAAAACGGATAATTAGGATACCCATGTGTAACTTTCGGGCTCGCTCACGCAATGCATGAGTGCCCTTAAATTTATTTAACCCACCCACACGTGGATCATAATCCGGGGGGTAATATAAATTGGTTCCCTTACGTTCACCCATTGTTCTGAAATTATAAACAAAATTAATTAACTGTCATAGTTAACCTATAAATGGGAATAGCTAGACTTTCATTAGAGACAATAGTTAGATGACATTGACAAAGACAGATATTTTGTTCAGGTGGATTACCTCTGATTTTGTTTTCACTGACAATTGAATAATCCGTGCCTCGAAATTTTTCAACTAAATGGACCAGTTGTCACTTCCTCAAGAGATGATGTCGTCGACGTTCATGGTACCAGTCATTTCATATGACTCGAGCCGAGGAAATTCCATTTGACAAATACACAGTGAATGCCTGCATTGAATAGATACACTGCGAGCAATGATAAAACCTCGATATTCCATATCAGCGCCACAGTTTCAATACCAATCCGCGACGCTTGAATTCAATGTTTGAAATTCGCGCTACAATGTATTTTGGCGCTTTTTCTAGTCGTAACCAATCGGAAAACTTCTCTACCCACCATTTTAGCGACTCTGTGACTTACTGCGCATTATCCGTTAAGAAATTGTTCATAGAAGCAGTGGCAGTTTGTAGTCTTGCGTTATTTATCAGAATTGTTCGATTTATCATCGATCAATGATGCAATTAGTACTGAAATTTCATTGTGGGAGTGTTATTCTGTATTAGAAGTGCTTTTTTTTCCGCGGGAGTTATTTTTATACGGAATAAGATTTAGTGCCATTCAAAAATCCCACGGCCGCCGAGTCATTTTTTTCGATAGCAGTGCGGTGAGTCTGTAAAACTTTTTGTATTTGATAAAGAATTATTCATATCAACTCTCACCTGATCAGAGTTCTTCATACGATATGAAAACAACAAGAAATTCTAATAATTCCACTTTTATTTGTCATTCAATGAAAATCTTTTACCAGTCGACTGATATAATTGTGTCCGCATATTCGCACATTTGTTCGAATAAAATAAATAATAACGATATTAATAATATAATAAACTATTATAATTGCACTTTACATTCACGCTCGACGTGCGTTTCAAATTACTCTCTTCTCATATTTCTTTTTCACTTGGCTTCTCCCCATTTTTTATTTGTACTAATTTGATCCAACTTCACATCACATGCGAAAAAATAAGAAGTGAAAAATATAATATATTATTGCTCAAATTTTTTTACAATAATAACGTACTGTAAATCTCTTCGAAAGACGATTGGCGAATTACATCGTCTGAAATTAATAAGGCGAAGAAGAGATTAATTATGCGTTTAAAAATATAACTATCGAATATTAAAACAACGAACAAGAAAATAATTCACATATGTGTGATATTGCGTTTCCTCTAAACGAAATATTTAAAACAATAATTGAGCACTTGGAATTAATTCGAATGAAGTGAGGGAGATATCGGAGCTCCCACGTGACTTGTGAAATTTTACTTATTAAATAAGTAAAACCAAATTATGAAGTAGAGAAAGAAAAAAAATACTTTGAATTAATTAAAAATTCGACGAATAACGCAAGGCGAATTAACTTATGATTATGATTGGAACAAAAGCGGTGAGGAAAGAACAGAAGTCAATTCATTCGACATCTCCAACAGTAATTTGGATGCCTGCATTCACCAATTCCTCTTCTAATATTTCTTCCTCCTTGAGCAAAAAGTCTTCATGAACCTCCTCTTCTCGTGCAGGTTCAGGTGGCATCAACACATCTGAACCGTGCACTTTCAAATGATCTTTCAATGCGAATGCTCGTCCATACGATGCTCCACAAATATTACAACTGAATTTCAAATTATTGTCTTTCTTGTGCGTTTGTATGTGCGCACGCGCTGCATAAAGCGATGCAAATGGTCGTGAACATTCGGTGCAATGAAAAGGTTTCGTGTGACTATTTTTGTGTCCGGCCAATTGTACTCGTGTTTTAAACGTTTTTGGACAGTACGGACACGTATAAGCACGTTCATCACCATGCGTCAATAAATGATGGTTGTAGACCGACGAAGCTTTAAATCTTTTACCGCAATGTTGACACTGATATGGTCGTACACCCGTGTGGGTTCGCATATGAAGGGTTAGACAATAAGAAACTCGAAACGTTTTGCCACAAACCTGGAAAAGCAAATATGTAAAATTTTATTGATAAAATGAATAACTCCAAGAAAAGTTAGCAACATTCATTTACCTCACAAGCGTGCGGTTTTTCCCCTGTATGTATCCGTTCGTGTTTAACTTTTTCGTGTGGCCTCGTGAACCTTCGACCACAATGTTGACACTGATAAGGTTTCGTTGTATCACCTGTGTCATTTTCATTTGTTACTATCGCACTGGTACCTGAATTAATAGTCGCGGGTGGAGTTGGTGAAGGTGATGGTCGACTAATCGACAATTGGGACTGCTGCTGTGATGGTTGTTGCTGTTGTGCGTTTTGATTATTTTGTACGCCCAATTCGGGATGAACCGCTGCGTGCATGGCTAAACTATCAGCAGAGTCGAATTTACGATTGCAGACAGCACACGTTACTGAATCACCAGTGTGTAAAGACATGTGCGCAGCGCGATAAAATTCCGAGAGACTTTTACCACATTCGGGACATGTGAAACGCGAATCAGTTGTACCTTCAGGTGCATCAACATGTCGTGCACGAACTGGCGCGTGCATACGCGAATGTAAACGTAAACTTTTGTGCGTTGAAAATTCTGTACCACAAACTTTACATGTATACAATTTTTGTCCTTCGATTGTCCCATCAATTTCATGCGATTTGATATGCAACTGCAATGCTTTCGCTGTTGCAAATGCCTGCTCACAATGTTCACACTGATTATTACCATTCAAACATACATGAGTTCTAAATTCACCTAAACGTGAGAATTGTTCTAAACACTGATTGCAACGATACATTCGTTGTGGTGTTGTTTCACCTCGCGTTCGTGTTTTGATTCCCTCAGCATTGGAAAAAAATTTCTCAATCATCGGTGCGGTTTTGTTAGATTGTACTGGAGTATTTGATCCACGATCCCAAAAGCGTTCGATTTGGACTACTTTACGAGTGTAAAGACGACCTTCTGCGTCGATACATTCTTCAGTACGTAGGGTATTCATTGTTTGTCGCTGTCGTGCGCGTGTGAGAGGTCCCTGTGCGTCTGTTTTTGGTAATTGTGGCAGAGACTGTTCTTCTGGCAGATGTGATTCCTCTTGTTGCTCTTGTTCCTCTTCCGCAATTTCATCCGCCATTTCTAACACCACTTCTTGACCGTCGTGAAACATTTTTATGTGATCCAGTACGGAATTAAAACTCATGCTGCAACTACTGCAGTTGTACACAGCTGATGAATCCACCTGGGAATTGGAAGTGCTCGCTTTAATCAAGATACATTGGATAATGTTCAGTAATTCATGAGCATAGTTGATTGATTGGTGATTAAATTAATAATTTAAATGAATTGAAATCAGGGAACGGGATTTTGTGGTTGATAAAATAATTAAGCTGGTCAAACATGAAATATTTTTGTACTAAAAACCCCGTTACCTCGTCTTCGTTTACCTCGCACAGCTCCTGCTTTACTTTCATCAATTCCTCTGCGCCAATTTCTTCATCGCGATGTTTTATCTCAATTAAATTGTCATCAGTCTCAAGAAAATTTGTTGAGTCGTCCGGTAACATTGTTATCACTTTGTCAGTGTCTAATGGGTCTATTGATGATTCAGGAATACTTATCACTGGTGTTGATTCTAAATCTCTATCCTCAGAGTGGAATCTACCGTCTTTCATGACGCTATCGGTGCGATTTGAACCACAAGTTGAGTTGTCATTCTCTGAGAAGTTTTCTGATAGATCCATTCTCTGAATGACTTTTATTTCGCCTGAAATAAATTCGCACTTGTATTTAGTTCTGTTCTTTTCAATCTAGAGTTGAATGTTCATGAACATTATTTTTACCATGTTCGTTCACTTCTATCGTTCTTGGACCACCAACAATCATAATTCCCCGATTGTCGACTGTTGCGAGAAAATTTTCATTAATTTCTTCCACGTTGGTATCCTGAAATTTTTTATTGGTTTATTTGTTTATTCCTTTCCTTCTTTTTAGTTTTGACTGATGGTTCAAGATTGTAGAAACATCATTGGGAATAATCTCGCAATCAGTTATGAATAGAATAATTTCCTCACCATTAATACTTCACTGTTAGTCACTTTAAAATTTTCCATGCCATTCTGATGATTTTGACCGCATTCATCTAGATGCTGAATCAATGCACTAACCGAATCTGATCTTTGTGAACATCCGGGGCAGTATAAGTTGTCAGTTAAACTTAATAAATGATATTTCAATGATTGTGAATCATCAAATGCTTTGCCACAACACAGGGGACACATAAAAGTCGATGAACCCATAATAAATAATCAATTATTCACATAAATATATAACAATTCCGATAAATTTATGTCTCTTTTTTATTTTCGTGTCATTGATCGCTAAATCGTAAATTTAATTCTGCGAACTATGAAAATCTAAAATTTGATTTTGTCGATATGAAAAGAAGCGTTCTAGTTAATTCTAACCTCAAACTTCACCCTGAAATTCTCTACACCATTTATACTTTACATATGTGACTGATAAGAAACTTCACTCGTGAAAATAATATTTTCTTTACTTTTATTCTTGGAAAATCATTTCATCTTGTCGTTATTTGAAATATCCATGGGTTTTTCTTTTTTTTTTCAATTATATCGTAATATTGACGGTCGCGCGGGCTATTTGTCTGTTGAATCGACCAAAGACGAACTTCAGCTCAAACAAATGCTATTGCACAGATACATACAATAAACAATCATGAAGTTAGGGAGAAATAATAAGTGAAACGCGAAGTCGGCCATTGCTCAAAAACGGTTTTAGGGGAACAAATATCCCGAAAGAGGCGGTAGTGTCGTCATCACTACGCAATTCAGATTACAAATTTCTATTTACGTATGCAAATCGTAGAATTCATATGATCCACTGAACTACGAGTGTTCAATTGACTAAATATGCGTTCAAAAATCATTTTCCCCCTGCGCAATTTTGTCTTCGACAATAAAAAAGAACAAGAAAAAAATAATTTCGTCAACATAAATAATTTATTCGTATTTTTTCAAGCATTTTCTATGATCAACTCTCGATGCAATACACAAATCAAAAAATTAATCAGTATGCTCATGTTGTGCGTTACTTTCACGCCACGTATTTTGTACGAGCTCAACAAATTGTTTCCACCACTGTGACTGAAGAGTGAAATAAATTCCACACGCGAAGATAAATGCCCATGACAATACTAAGCAATAATCAGTTTCGTTTGATGGTGTACTTGGTATTGGTCCACTGAAGTCTGCTGATGTGACATAGAGTGATCCATTTGGTTCTAATGCTGTACGATAAGTAACGAAGCGTGCGAAGGATTCTAGTGTGTATGAAGTATCATTAAATTTAGCTGATGGCTTTCCGTTGGAGACGAACATTAATGTCGGTACACCAACAATCCCGAACTGCATATTGAAACTGAAAATGTCAGAGTAGATTTCAGAGATTAATGTTTTCCGCGAGCAATATGAATATTCATAGACATGAAAAGGATATTTATGAATTACTTCTGGTATTTTGATGCGTCGATAGCAACTGCTTTGATGTGTGGGAAGAATTTCGGTAGCGCATTGAAGTGTGGAGCAGCTTGACTACTAAAAACACACCACCTCGAATAGAATAATACTAAAACACACGTGCGAGGACTTTGTCTATCATTTTTGGTTTCCGATCTGTTCCTCACTGGTGGCTCGAGAATTGAAAGTTCCATCAGTCTCGTTGCATTAACAATCTGAAAGAACATCAATGCATGAGACAAATGAACTGACTCTGGTGAACAATCCAATGCTCCACCCAGAAGCCATCGCCTGCCTTAATTTCTTACTTCAACCTCTCCGTAGACTTTGTCAGTTAGACAGTTGCTATGAATTTTATAAACTAAGTCTTTCCCATTTGGATCCGTGATAGTTGCATTAGTTTTAGTCTCTGCAATTGGATCACCCTCAATTTCATTCGCTTCGATGACATTTTCAATGTCTGAAAAACTGTTTCTCGTGGTAGACATGTCAGAGTGTGAAGATTCTGACTCACTAGAATCACTCATTCCTAACGAATTTGTTGGATTGATCTGTTCAGTTAATACATCCGATATTCCTTCACTCTCTCCGGGAATTGGCGAAATACCAACTGCAAGAAAATTGGTCGGTGTGAATGATAATTTTCATCAACCAAATAAACAATATTTATCATTCATTCATATTAGAAAACGTTAGCATTACCTAAAGAGATAACTAATAAAGTTATGAATAATTTCCAACGACTCATCTTAACCTCAAATTAACGACTTAACCTCACGAATTTAAATAATTAACGGAACTAAATACAACTCAGTTACAAGTAATGACCACAATAATAAATCATCGTCAATATTATTACGTTGTTGAAGTATATTTTCAGAAAATGTTCATCCACATTTCACGGTTTAAATAACTCATTGATGCTGTCGCGTAATGTTATCAGTTTTGTTATGATCCCCACCTTTACAACCTAATAGTTAAAATACCAACAGACCATGGAGTCCTCTTCGGGCTTGAGTCCGACGCCAATTACCCTCTCTCTAAATTCTCCCCATAAGTTCGTTCGCGCAGTAGAAAATACGAATATGTCCACAAGTTTCACTGGAGGGATATTTGAATCGAGTCAAGACCCAAGAGAAACCCTTTTAATATTAATATGAAGGATGGGCATCATTGTGACACAAATACTTCGAACTTTATTACAATAACTTTGGATTCAGGTTGTAAAAATGTCGACAATATTGTTCCGATGACTGTTACATCTCGAGAGATCAGTCTGAAATATTTCATTCGTTTTGGTGTATTCACATTTGGAAAGGAGTTGGCATAGATTCTGGTTTCCCATCAAGAACAGCCAATATATTATTAGCAGTCATCACTGCCATTCTCTGCCTTGTTTCTAGTGATGCACTTCCAATGTGTGGCAAAAGAACTGCAACAACCAAAATCATATGACAGTAATCGATTATACATACGTGAATGATTGTCCTTTAGAAATTCATCTCGAACAGATATCAAAGGCATATGTTACCGCAATTATCCAGCTTCAACAGCTCATGATCTAATGAAATAGGTTCTGGTGTCATAACATCAAGTCCAGCAGCACGAATATCCTTGTTCTTCAGAGCTTCTATGAGTGCTGGTTGATCCACAACTTCTCCACGGCTAATGTTTATGAATATTGCACTCTTTTTCATTATTTTGAATGCTTCTCTATTGAACATCTCCCTTGTGTCTGGTGTCAATGCAATAGCACTTATAACAAAGTCAGATTGTTTCAATAATTCATCAAACGACACTCGCACACCGTCAACACGTTTTGCCTCTGCTTTTTCACTTCTGCTTGTGTAGAGGACTTTTTTGACACGGAATGGCTTCAAGTAATCAGCAATACGCAATCCAATACGTCCAAGACCAACTATCCCAATTGTAGAATCGGCCAGACCAGGACCGACCATAAATGTGGGGGACCAGGCAGTCCATTCTCCTCTGAGGAAAGACAAATTCAGAATGAGAATATTCAAGTTGTTATTCTATCTGATGTGAGACTTTATCATATTTGATGGAATTCATATCATGAATGAATCAATTTACGCTCTAAGTGCACGCTCAGCTTCGATTATTCTTCGAGACGTTGCTAGAAGTAATGCAACAGCCAATTCCGATGTAGCATCAGTCAAGACATCTGGTGTATACCCCACATGAATATTACGTGACTTTATAGCATTCAAATCCAAATGATCCAAACCAACCGACATTGTTGCAATGACCTTCAATTGTGCACCAGCTGCTGACAATACTTCCTCATCAATTTTATCAGTTAGTACACAAAACACACCATCGACTCCTGCTATCTTTGATAGCAACTCCGATCGCGGCATAGGTGTTGTCGCATTCCATACAACTAGATCACATCTGAAAGCAATCGAGAAGTATAAGTTGACATGATGAACTGAATTGAGGAATATCCAAAAGCTAAATTTCGACATTAGTCACAACCGTTCTTGTAGTAAAGAGTATCCACTTGATGGAATATCATTGCGAGTGACCAAAACTTTCGGGCGTGACATTTTGTCTGTTGTGATGGGACTCCTGTTGAAATGGAAGACAGATTGACAATTAATATTATGCCAGCGAGTTGTATTCGATCTGGATATTGTTTTCACAATAACTCTTGTTAATTGATTCGATATAGTCATTGTTGTGGTCGATGATTCAGTTTATTTGTTGGGTGTCTGGGATCCAATGGGGTTATAACCTCAAAAAAAAATTACACACCAAAAATTCAACGTGTACATACACAATATGACTAATAACGATACAATAATGAATGAAAAATTAAATTTTGGGTGCATACACATCATGAACAAGATAAAATCTTACCAGAATTAATTTTCTGTTTATTGAATTCAGTACAAAATGTATTTCCTATGTGTATAATAGTTTAATGCTGTTATGTCTATCACAATCATCAAGTGCAGTACAGTAGCGATCGAACAATAGTTTACAATATCATTTTTATCAGACCATCCCGAGATAATAATTACCGAAATTATATCAAGTTGTGATAGCTTCAGTAATCTTAAGTCAATAATCCATATTTCTACTGGAAATATAATATCAAAAGTGATTTTTCCGTGTTAACAGTTCCTGGGCATGAATTTCCTGTTGAAAAATATTTTTTTCCGCTGCCCAGAGAGTGTTTTTCATCAACATTGCAACAGTCATAGGTCCAACACCACCAGGTACTGGTGTGATGAATCCCGCAATTGTTTTAACTTCATCGTAATCAACATCACCAACAATTTTCGTTTTTCCATCGGAAGTGTTGACTCGAGTTATACCAACGTCAATGACACAGGCTCCAGGCTTGATCATATCTTTAGTGACAAGTCCTGGGACACCAGTAGCAGAAACCAAAACATCTGCGAGTCTGGACAATTCAATCAACTTTTCTCTAGGTGTGTGGATATGGCAGATTGTCGTTGTCATATCCAACGCTCTCGTATCACCTGAACGACATAAATCAAGCAATTCTGTTTCATTTGATTCGATAACTGGAAAATTTTGATAATATTGCAAAAATTAAGGACAGAAGGACAACCTTTCCCGTTCGCATGAAGCAGTAGTGCAGTTGGCAAACCAACATGTTTGGAACGTCCAATGACAACAGCATTACGGCCAATAGTTTCAATCCCTGACCTCAATATCAACTCACGTACTGCCAAAGCAGTAGCCGGAACAAAGCCCTCACTGTCAGTGCTTAATTTACCAAGATTTTCTGAATGAAACCCATCGACATCTTTACTCGGCCAAACTGTGTGACAAGCCTCTTTCTCATCCAAACCTTTTGGTAAAGGCAATTGAACTAACACACCATCAACATCTGGATCATTATTAAGATTCTGAATTGTATTAATCAATTCCGCCTGTTTGATATTCGCATTGAGGCGAATTGTTTCAGCATGAATCCCAATTGAACTGGCAGCTTTGACTTTCCTACCAACGTACACTTCACTTGCTGGATCACTTCCAACTAGAATTGCCGTTAGTCTTGGTCTCTTTTTACCAGATGTCACCCATAAATCTACTGATTTTTTCAATTCATCTTTTATCTCCTGAGCTATTTGCTTTCCACTTATTACAACAGCTTCACACCTGCGATAAATCAATACCAATATTTCAAATTTGATATTCACACGCGGGAATTTTCCACGCGTGCGCTTGTAATAAAAACCTTGGAAGATTCATGAACAGCAACAGTGGGGAATGAAATTGATGAAGCAGGATAAATAATTATTAATCATACTCACTGCGTGCGAGTGATGTGAAAATCACGATAGCATGACACACGCCCCACGTTCTTCAGTATTCGGAAGACAATCATGATGAAATTGGAATCAGTGGAACAATAATAGATTGGTTGACAATGATGCAGTGAGTTGTGCACGTGGTAGAAATGTTCAGCTGTGTTGTTGTATTGATTCAATGCAATATAGCTCAGTACAATGCAATGTACATTTTCTTCCAGGTAATAATGTAATCCGATGTGTATATTATCGCTGAATAAGAGAATGTGGATCACATTCAATGTGGGAAAAGTAAATGACAAGTCTATCGAATGAGATACATTGAATCGACTTTCTAACTGAGAAACTACTCGTGTCTTGTTTTTCTTTCAATTTTATTACACTTTTTTCTGATATGAAATTTCATCATGGAGATTGGCAAATAGAATGAAGAAATTTATTTGCATGATAGATAAAAATAATAAATTACGAGGGCCGTACCAAAATAATATTCATATCATTGAAATATTGCGAAAGTAGTAAGATCTCACTGGGATTCTACTTCATTCGTTCTTAATGTATTCAATATTCAATTTATATTTACACAATTTCAATAACAATTGAGAATCGTCAACATGAATTTCTCGGTAACACTTAGTCGAACTGTTTTACTAACTGTACAGTCGGTAATATAGTTGACCTATATGTGAGATTGGAGTATTTGTGTTTGATGTCCGGATTCAGTCATCAACTTCGTAGAATAGAGGCTGCTACCTTCTTTAATGTTTTATTGTCGCGTTTGGTTTTGCTACCCCTCAAAGGCAATGCGGGCAAAGAGAACCCTTTTGTATTGTTCAGTGGTAAGCCCTTTTGGTCCAATCGCTTCATGAAAGTTGATGCATTGACTGGAATTATTGGAACTGAACCTACACTTAGTGATTGCTGCGTAGATTTTTGTCGTCTTGGAGCTACTGATGAAGTATCACATTTTTGGTTTATTGTTTGATGAATATCCATAAATGATTCTTCAGAATCTTGTTTCACGTTGAAGCTTCCCATTTCTTTCATCAGATGTAATCGCCATCTTTATGAAAAATGGAACAAGTGAACGGAATGTTTAATTATTTCAGAACTTTTTGAAGGTATAGATTATGAGTTTTTTTCATTACTTTCCAGCGCTTTCATAGGTTCGTGGCGTTTCATCACTGCTGACTATGTGATGTCTCCTATTCTCCATCGTCCTCTTCTGTATCAATGGATTCTGTGCATTCTCTTTAGCAATATACGTTTGCAATTCGATGCGAAATTTTTCGGCAAAGCCATCTTGCATGAATAAAGGATGTTGGAGAAGATTTGCACAACTAGGTCGTGTATCAGGATCCATCCTCAAACATTGGGATAGGAAATCAGTTGCTAGCGCAGTCCATGCTGGAAATAATGAACGCAATGGTTTGATACCATTGGAATCGATGTTCAAATAGATTTTACGGGGATGCCTTGTTGGAAATATGTTGGTACGATTCGTTATTGTCTGGTGCTTCCCACATAATCCACCTAAAATTTGGAATAGTCATTAAATTTGATATACGATGAATTAGACTGTGATGAACCATTGAAGTCTCACCGAGAAGTCTCGTAATTTCAAAGAGCTGATCAACATCACTTTCACCAGGAAATAATGGATCTCCCGTCACCATCTCAGCATAGAGACAACCCAATGCCCAAACATCAACGGGCTTGCCATATTTAGAATCGCCAATTAATAATTCTGGTGCTCTGTACCATCTCGTTGCTACATAGTCTGTACATGTGTCATTGGGACCAGATACAAATCGTGCGAAGCCAAAATCGCAGAGTTTTATTACACCATTGGGAGATACCAAAACGTTCTCAGGCTTTACATCACGATGCATGATCTGTAAAGATATGGAGGTAGATTTAATTAAACCAAGCCAAACTATTTTCTATTCACCGATAATGATTGGGAGATAAGATTGAATTCTTAATTGGAATCATCACCGACGCGTGGGACAATGGACCTATTCATAAAGTTAGAGATCTGAAGCAGTTGCAGTCTGATTTATTCCAGCTCCTTTTCTAAGACATTTGTGAACAGAGAATAATTCATGGCAAATGCAGATTTGAGATTCAAAATCTCATGAAAGTGTTGGATGTCTTACCTGATTGTTGTGGCAGAAGTTGAGACCACGAAGAACTTGAAAAATATGTCGTCGTGCAATATTTGCACCCAATCCACCAAGTGCTGCTTCAAGTTCATCAAGGACAGTATGATCCAAATATTCAAATACTAAATAAAATCGTCGTCTCTTACGGAATACTTCGATCATATTTACCAAATTGTCATGTCGTAATTTCTGCCAAGAAAAATATTCACAAGGAAAGAAACTATGAAAAAATTAATTTTTTAAAGATGAATAATTTCATCTTCACTTGGGATAATAAATTGATATATATTTACTTTTAACATTCGAATCTCTCTGAATGCCATTTTACGAACGTGTACGTCCTCTTCAGTCTCCAAGAATTTCTTTATCGCAACAATTTGACCAGTCTCTCGATGTCTACATTTCATCACAATGCCATAACTACCTTCACCGACCACTTCAATAGTTTCATATTTGTCCATTGTGCCAGCTTGATAACGTTCCTTAACATTTGGACTTGCAATTCACTGCACTCACCATCACCTGCCGATGATCTGGATCATCAAATCACTAAAATCCATCATTCATCATCCACAAAAGAGAAGTCTTTACATTTTTTCCATGTTTAAATTGAAGATAAAAATTTTCAAATAATCTGACAAATGCGCACACTTGAATTCCACTCATTCAATGATTGAATTGCTACTAAAATAATGACATCAATGTAGAATATATTATGAAATATAAAAAGAAGAAAATGAATTGAAGAGTTTTGAAACACGCGCATCTGTCACACGACAGGTTGGTATAGTTCACCCAACTAGACCAACTCCACCACATTCAGCTCTTATTTTTCTTCCTCTTTGTCCTTTTCTCATCGATGAATATCGACCGGATGTAAACTATATGGATAATTAGTTCTGTTTCCCTATAAGCCCTAAAGCAAAATGTTAGGAATATAAAAGCGAGTGGGCGGGTTACCAGGGTTTATATCAGTCGGAGGGTGGTGCAATATCCGTTTGGTAGGGGCTGCATTTGGATCCTGACACCGAGAGTTACGAGGTAAATCTTTCAGGAAAGTTGGTTAGATGTTTCCAATCAGTTACAATACGGTCCAAAATTGATGAGTGACTCTATCATCAGACTGTTGATGATTCCCAAAGACAACTAACATTTCTTCAATGCAATCACCAGAACAAAATCCAAAGTTTATGATGAATCCTGGATGTTCAGATCGGGTTATGGAATTCCTTCATTCACCACATTGCTCCTGACCTTTCACCTCAAGAATAATTTCCTGTTTGGATAATTTGACGTAATAAGGACGTGCACGCAAAGGTCAAACACAATTGTATATATCAAAGTAAATATCATGCACACCAAGAAAAAAGCAGTGCAAGGTTAACTCATTAAATTTAGGTGTTTTTGTTCTTCATGAAAATTGGTTGGAAAGGTTATGAAATGTATGATTTGATTGCTAGTTCAATTTGCTTGTTTATTAATTCTTTTTTTCTATTCTTTTTTTGGCAGAAAGTAATTTAGTTGGTTTTTGTCGTGCGGTAGTTACCCTCTGTGGTTAATCGATATTTATCGATTGGAATGTTATTTATAGTTGGAGTTCACTGACTTTGTTACTGTTTATAGATATGTTGACATTGTTCCCAGAACTGACAAATTGTATACTGCTACGAATGTTCATTCTCTCCTATTTATAGTGAAATAATCTCGTTGGTGATAAGCAGTAGATGATTTCATAATTATTACTGAATCAAATGTCGATTTTTCAAATGAAATCTGAGTTGATAGTTCGATAATCACCCAATATCAGCAGACCCTGCAACTTCTGTGTAATAATTTACGTACAATAAAAATATTTCCTCTTCGAAAATTGATTGATCGATGTATTTAGCAGCTGGCTTTGGGTATTTCTTTGGGATTTATCTCTTGCAATATAAATGAGACTTGTTCTACATGAATTTATTAATCATCCTCGGCGATCTCACGAGTTGTAATATGAATGAGCAGACCATGAGTGTTATGTAGGCACTGGCTCGTAAAAGCCAATGACACCAATGAGATACTATGGACGTTGTCAATTAATTTGCGACTCTGTATTACATAAATGTTTGTTTCCATGTGTATTACTGTGCTTGAAGTGGAGTCTTCTTCTTGGAACTCATAATTCATATGATAACGACCCAAGAAGACATTCATGAATTCCAAAGAATTCACAGTGGACAAATTTTTCTTCAATGGATCATTGAACATCAATTGTTCTTCACATTTATTCCCACCTGAAGTAAAAAAATTTTTGACTACTCTACATTTATTCATCTTGATGGAATACTCACCGATCACAAACGAATTTGTAATAGACGAACGAGATAATAATTTACCCATTAGTATTCATTGAATTCTAATTATTTCTTGTTTGGTCAAGTGAACAGGATTAAAAGTGCTGCCTATTCTTTTTTTTTGCGCATTCCCCTTATATTCCCTTTGATCCAATATCATACATCCATCTATAAAACAGATGAGAGCTGAGCAATGAAGAAAAACACTCTTTTCTACTCCCTCTTTCATCAGACAAACTCATGGACAAGCGTGGGAGCTTGAACAGTGATGGAATACATACATTCATCATACATATACAAACCTGACACATATCCGGATGATATAGATACATGTTTACTCTGAAATAGACGCCACACATAGAATTAGAGGTCTTTGCCCACTTTGCTCTGGTAATATTTACCGACAAATTATTTTTTCCATCACTCAAAACGCAAACTACTTTTCACCAACATTCTCATCAGCCTCTATTTGATTTTCCTCATACGAATAATTATTTTCTATAATTCCAATTCAGAACTCTTCATAGACTTCATCATCACATCAAATACATCATTCCAATTATTAAATGATTAAAAAATGTTTGGAATTTATCGTAATCTTGGAATTACTTCTTGCCCCGACTGTTTCATCTTTCATCTATTCCATTTGCTATTTCACTCTCACCCTCTTTCAATTCAGTTTGTTCTCTGTGTACACAAGCATCCAAGAATATACAGAGTGAGTGCATATAGTGGAAGGGCAAAGAGAGGATGGCGGGCACGTGTGTAACACAGTGCGGGTTGATTCCCACTTCGTTACTATACCACCAACATAACGTTGTGACGAAGTTTGTTAAAAAGTGAGGAGAGGCCAACACTCGTCGGCTCCCGGCGAGTGAGCCGCATTTTCAAATATGAACACATAATTTATTTTCACTTTGTATACATCATTGTGCTTTCGTTATTGCTTGTGAGTGTGTGTATGATGTGTATTGGTGTTTTAAAATTGTCATTGCTATGTGGAATTGAATTTACATCATCAATATTCGCACAATGACATTGAATCTTCGAGTTCTGCCGTTATATTCATTTGGTTTAACCAATGAACGGAAATTTTTTCGGTATTGACTGTGCACACGTTTTTATGTGTTGATTGTTGTTGATATAAAGAAGCAAATTGTGAAGAGAAGTAAATTAATTGAAGAGAAATTATGGCTGCTTGCCATCCACGTCCACCTACATCTCTTCAACATCTTCAGATTGATGGTACACTTGGAAGTATTGGAAATATCAATCAAAACCATCGGAATTCTCTTCAACAGACCTCCCATTATCCCCCACATCTGTTGAACTGGGTTTGTTTAGCAATTGCTGATCAGAATCCTCAACAAAGTCTCGAACAAGTAAGTAAAGATATGAAGATGGAATTTTTACTGAGATCATTCGTAGAATGAAATTGTAGTGAGTTGTTGTCTAATAACGAAATTAATGATAGAGGTAACTCATGTGGTGAATGATGGAGGTTCATCGTGAGATGTTTTCAGAGCAAATTATTGCCAACAATATGGGGAAATTTCCCAACTGCCACCTCACATCAATCATACATGCACAAAAATGCATTGAGTCCTGGTACAGTTCCTCTGGACAACAGTTTAGTTGACAGCATCGGTGACCTTGCCGAACATTTCACAGAACTTGGATTGCTTGATCGAAAACCAACGAAACGACCGCCGGCAACTTATTTATGTCATTTATGTTTCAAAAAGGGTCATTACATCAAAGATTGTCCTCAGGTATTGAAACGTATTTTACATATTTTCACATATTTGTCTACCTATCAACGTCAATAATATCCAAAATTAATTTTTCTCTGCCTAACAATCAAATCAGAAATTTACAGACAGCGGATAAAATTAATGTTTCCTCGTTGCTGGTGATGAGAGTGCAGTTGCCCCTGAATGTCGTTATTTTCAGAATTGCCTGGGGAGTAAAGAATATAATTTTAAAATAGTTTTTGCGTTTAAATTGAATTCTACCGAGCGCAGATATTGTGTCTGAGAGAATATAAATATTTTTGCGGATATTAAATCCAAAATGTGCACTCAATAGCAGGAAGAAAAAAAAAGTCCCGTGTGATAGAAAAATTTCTTGATTTTCGGATAGTCTGGCGTACTTTTGGATTTGCTTATAAAATAAAAATAACTCCTTCTATGCTATTTTGCTTCCCTTTTTTTCTAAGTATACGTACACGTATACATAAGATGTAAATAATTGTGTATGAATAGTATGCGTGTGGCCGATTAACGGCGACGCAGAGAGACGCCACGAGCTCGTTGAACGTATGACGTATACTCAAAAGAACGCGCGCATGTTGGACCCACATTTATTCTATCTGTTCATTTATTTTACAATCTCTCTCGCTCTTGCACATCGACTATCTCACTCTTAGTTTCCCCATCCTCTGATCAACGATCTCACTTCTTTTGTTTATTATGAGGTAAACGATCTCGTAAAGCTTGAAATGTTCCCCGCACCTCAATCTCTCATCAATACCATCATCGTCAACATTGTCCTACTTTGCAATTGTTCAAATGAATGTTAATTTAATAAACTAATTTCTCTAAGTTCATATTAATAATCAATTAAGGGTTTAGGTGACTAATGGTTCGCTTTAAAATAAATTTGCAATGAATATTTTGAAAAAGTACTTGAGTAATACACACGGCAAATTGAGTTGCAGGCTCGACCAAAAGGCGAAGGATTAACGCCCTATCAGGGGAAAAAACGTTGTTTTGGTGAATATAAATGTTCGAAATGCAAACGAAAATGGATGTCAGGAAATAGTTGGGCTAACATGGGACAAGAATGTATAAAATGCCATATCAACGTCTATCCCCATAAGCAGGTGAGTCTGGGGTCATCAACATCGCTATCAACATCCCCGTCACACGCGTTCAACTCCTTACTTCGTTACGTAAGTCTTCAAATCATACCAGCCCTTTTCTGTGATATATATTAAGAAATATATATTAATGCAACAACATGATAAGAACAGAAGAGAATTCATTCAGCTTCATCAGATAATTCATTACCTTAAAACTCTTGCAATTAATTTTTCATCAATCATCAATTATGAATATGATACGAATTATTGTAGATCCACTTCAACTCAGGTACTCTTTTTTTAGAGACCATTGGAACAACCAGACGGTCTGGATGTTTCAGATCAGAGCAAAGTTCATCCACAACATCTTTGCGAAAAGTGTAAAACGCTCGGATATTATTGCCGACGTGATTATAAAACAGGGAATTGATTTATTCTTCATCCCTTCACACAAAAAATTACCTTTCAATTTTTTTTCCAGTCTTGGGATGATCCAAATGAAAAATCACAGAAATCTTCTGTACTTAAGAAGACATGAGATCTGGATTTTTCATTTCAATTTGAAAATTTGTCATTACATAGTCGATGCTTCCTCTTCCGAATCAGTCCAGGATGAAAAGTTGATGCAGTATTGTAATATATATATGCATAATAACGATGATAATTATCATCGGTGGGGTGCTAAAGCAGCATTTGTTGGGCTACCAAGATTTGCTATTTAAAGCGTCGGCTATGTTTAGAGAAAACATGGCAACTCCCGTGCGCCCGAGACATCTTTCAGTTTCGTGCTATTCGTGTTCCTCATTTAATATATCAAGATAATAATATGAATGAAAAAACAAAATAATGGTCGGTTTCTTTCGAACGATTCAATTATGACGATGAGATCGAGATAGGACAATATTTTATATGCATCGAACTCTAATGATAAAGAAAAAATTTAATATAAACTTTTTCTTAATTCTCGAATATTTTCCGAAAGCAAAATGCGGGTTTATCACTTGCTGTATATAAATTTTGGTTCCTCGGCCCGCAATTCGATATTTTCTCTGTATAAATTCTGCATAATCTTCCCCTTAATGATTATTTTCAATATATTATATAAGTAATTGATTAATATAATCTCCGATATGCCATTAATAAAATTGTGCCAGACGTTCATTGAAATTATTCAATGAACTAAATTAAAATAGTTTGTAGAATTTACTAAGAACTCAAAATCATTATAAATACTCCGATGTATTATATATAATAATGAT
>JABMBR010011915.1:0-38543 GCA_018881525.1 Meteorus sp. PSUC_FEM 10030008 | reverse complement strand
TATTATATATCATATCGTGCTTCCCGTCTTTCGACTTTGCCGCGCACGCGGCAACGTACTTTGATGCGCGCGCGGCCCAGGACATCTTGCCTCGTGCTAATTATGATTAATTTGCGAGACGAACGTGTGCGCGTTCAAAGATCTGTATAGGTAGGTTATCATTCTTCATTCTTTGCTTCTCACTCAACTCATCTTCTCTTTCTGTTCATTCTTGCATGATATATCACATGGATCAATTCTCCGTATCTTCGTTACACAGAGGAGAATGTAATTAATATTCCCAGCAGGATGAAAGCTTTTTACGAGAGCACCGAGTGTAATTTGTTCGAGATATTCTACGTGAGTGGCGGAAAACTGAATGCTTGAGAATGTAGATAACATCTGAATATTTAACTTGGGAAATTCGTCAGATAATTGAAGAAGAACAGGAAGATGAGTCAGAAATTTATCAAAATTTGTTCTTCTCACTCTTTGAAAAGGGACATTTGATCTTCTTTTCTCTCACAACAATATTTGCAAGGACTCGAACCCAGTTTGGACCTCCAAATAAATATCAGTATTCATTATATGGAACAGAATAGTCTCCCTGGAGAGCACACGCGTGCATATGTGTGTATGGTGAGTGTAAATAAAAGTTTGAGCGCCTTTTCGGTAGCAATTCATACAGGGGACTCGTCAAAATTCCGAGAGAAAAGGTTAATCACCTGCGCGTTGGATTTTAATAAACGGCTTTAGGGTGAGAGAGTGAGTATGGCAGTGAGCGAGAGGGTTGTGAAGAAAAAAAAATGACGGGAAAAAATAACGAAAGAGAAAAAAAAATACGAAGGATGATGTTAGAGGCAAACAAAGCTGGCCATCAATAACCATGGCTGCGCCAACCTTATGCCTCACTATGCACATAGCCTTATGCTGTATACCAACACATATAAATACAGCGTGGCATAGCATCAACAGCAGCAGCAGGGAGCAACATACATTGTGGCTGTGCCTGTGCCACCACAGCTTGTTGAGCGCACACGGAAAGTACGAAAGAGTGCGAGGGAGAGAGGGAGAGAGCAGTGAGATAGGCGGAGATCGTATCTTCGTGGTTATTAATTAACCAGGCAAGAAGGGAAGGCCCCCTTTCATCACCTTGCCAAACGATCTCGTGGCAACAGACCTTGAAGAGATATCCCGACTCAACTGGCTCTTTGTCTACATACAAATACATATCTATGTGTATTCAATAAGACAGTTACGAACTGAAATGTCATGTGGGTGTTATCGTTTTTTTTCCACATTTTGTTGCTCAATGTAGAAATAATTTGGTAATTACATCTAATTAATGATTCGGAGAATACTATGCAAATGTATTCTCTTTCAATGGATCTGCTGGAAGGTTTTGTCAACAATGAAGAATACTCACCCATTGATTGAAGTTCGACTGATGAACCAAGATAAAGCAGAGCGCGCCAGTGAATGCCAAGTCTGGAGTGGTAAAGAATCTGATCGTTCCATCGATCGTGCAAGAAAGTCCTCGGCACATTTGTCCGGCTGATCATGATGTGGCCCAGAGCCCAATGGAATCCACAGTTTAACAATGTCCTCTCTTATTTTACTCTTATCCACTGTGTACCACTGTAAAACATAAAAGAACGTTCATAAATTCTCCTCTCTCACTCTACACAACATGATGATTATTTTTTAATTGTAAAAAAAAATAAAGTGGAACAGAAAAAAATCATAATAAATAAATAATAATCATAAATAACATTGAGGACAATGAGTTTGCGATGTTGCCTCGTCGACGTAATTACCAATTACGTCCAAAGTAAGTGCATGAAGAATAAATCGATTTAATTCGCGGCGCGGTCTTGGTACTATGGGTAATGGCGTTCACTGGCGTGAACTTGACGAGGTTATATATACGAAAATGCAATCAGCGAGCGTTTTTGTCTCGTTTCGCTTCGGGGGCAACCACCAATGCCATGGAGAGGCCACCGGGAGGCCGTGAGGCATCTCGCAGGAGCACATAAGACGTAAAGTGAGAAAGAAACGATATGAAAGAGGCGAGAGAACTTTGGCGGGATAATTAGGGATGCTTTTGCGCCTCGCACTACGGGGGACACTTGTTGCTGTCTCTATTTCTCTCACTCGTTCACAAAACCATACATATATCTATATATATTCATATCTCATACATAATATCGTCCTCGTCGCGTAACGCAACGGACACTTTTTTTACAACCGTTCAAACTCTTGATCTCCTCACGACAGTCCCAAAGTTGAAGAAGTGCGTTAAGTCATGAGTAAAAAAAAAATTGCGCCCGATAATGCGGTTGAAGGTGAAGGGTCTCACGTCGCACATGGGAGTTTTACCGAGCAGGGAGTAATTAACACAGCAGTGTGCACACGTTTCAAGCACACCCAGGTGTGGTGTGCACTTCACCCGCGGGCTCCCCTTAATTGCAATTCCTTCGTGAAGGAAGAAAAAAAGTGCGGAGAAAAATTCCATGAGTGGAGATATACCTGGGCATTTTATATTGAATATTCAACCTTCGCCCATTTGTATCACCGCAAATGAGAATATATGAAAAAATATTGTTGTATGAAGTGTTGAAATTTGAAGAGATCTTTCCGATTGAAATAATTGTGCGATTTTTATTTCTTATAATTATCGTGTGATCGACAGAAGTGAGACTTGTTATTGAAATGACTTGTCGGTTCGTACAATTTTAATGTGTATACAGTCATGCATTGTTATTAAAGCAAAGAATAAAATGACTGTTTAAAGTTATGTGTAGGGAAAAAAAAGACTCCAATCAATTTATTGTCGGCACGAACGTCAATTGATTTCTCTAATTAAAACAATGACATTTGAGATGTTTATCGCTTTTAAAATAATAACCAGCACACAAATACTCGCACATATACAGTGAGTTGTATTAACAGTTATTCGTAGATGACAATGCCAAACTATCGTCTACAAATCTTTGTCTTGCCAATTCACTTCCGCACACTGATTTTTCGTGTCTTCATTTTTTTTTCCTTTCGCATCTAAGTCGTCATTCTTCCTCCTATCATATACCAAAATTATTTCTTATCTCACTTAATCAAAGTATTTGCTCGAATTGCATTCTCTCTCATCATCACACTTTGATTCAACTTTTTCTTCCTTTTCTTCATCGTGAATTACAAATGGCTACCGTAGTAGTGCCCATATAGAAGAGTGCGGTCGCGCGCGCTCCCGGACAGCATTCCACTTCGTGTCATTAGTGGCAACTTCTGTGGCGCTCGAACTTGAGGTTCTTCATGTATACTACCACAACATACACCCAGTCTCACCACGTCATACATGTGAAAAAAAGCTCGAGAAATCGCGTAGATTGATTTTAAATGATGAAATAATTTCCCAAAACAAAAATGAGCGCTTGGAACAATAAAATTATGATGAGAGGTAGTTGAACTGATGAATCTTTGCATATCCAACCAGAGCATGATGCAGAGAAAAAAAAATAAATAATAGTTTACTCTAAAGTAGATAGATCTGCAGTTCTGCATAGTCCCATCTATCTTATTTAATCGACATTTCTGAACCGATCGGCGAGATAAAGCGATACAATATGCGCACCAAGATTTCGCTCTCTCGGATTATCCCATATCTATACACATACTGTAACTAACTTATATGCTCGAGAGAAGAACGAGATCTCCCCATTTCTTTTCTCTAAATTTACATACTGCACTAGACATCAATTAAAATACTCATTTATCTTACAAAATCGTGCTGAAGTTGGCAGTTTGACGATCTTTATTTTACCTAAATCAAAAAATCCAGGTTGAAGAGCACACGAAGTAGATGATCGTTCTACAATAAAATTTTTAATGAATCCTATCAACAAGATAATTATCACACACGAATGACTTCAGTGAGTAATATTGAGATGCTCACGAACATCAGTAGTCATTTTTTTATTACATGATCAATGATTGTTCCTCGCTTAGCATAAATCAACACTTCACATTTATCATTAATTTTTATCACATATTTATATCAATGTGTGTAATGATAATAGAGTTAAATCACGCAACATTAAACGAGAAATGTTCGAGTTGTATTCGTATACGCTCCTGAAATTCCACAGGCGTGTTGGATCGTGAGTCGAACGCATTCTCTTCGAGTGTGCCATTAAGTATGTTATAGTCGTTCGTTCGAACACGCGCTCGCGCGATGTCCTCTGGGCGAATTTTGTATCTTTTCAAACTATACTAAATACACTTGATCATAATTTCTTCCTGTATAAAATTCAACAGCTGGAACCATGTGCGAAATGTATCATATCAGTACGCGTGACCGTCGTGTCGTCACATTTATAAAATAAAAAAATGAGGTGTTGGGATGTAGGTGAATACTCGAGCAAATATCGCGCACACTCTCATCGTTGCGATGTGTAGCCAGGCACGTGCGCTCGCTATTGTTCAGATAAAATTTACTCAGGAGTATTAACTTGAATAGTGGAATGTAAATTTCCTTGACTATCTTGTGGATAAAATAATTATTTGATAGGATTTTCATGTTTGATACAAAAATAATCATTGTAAAACGTGTACGAAAGCGAATAAAATTCGCACATAGACAGCCAGAGGATCTGCCCAGCGTTTAGCGTTTCTTGTGCGTGTCGATATATATCTTGCGATTCAGTTTCTCTTTCTCGTCATGTCTCGCGCTCTCGCGCGATATATTTGATGACTGATTCATATCAGACGATCAAGATATGATTATACGATTTTTTGACATATTGTTGCAATTTTCTTGATAAATCGTCACGCGAGTTACATCATCATAATGTTATCATATTGGAAGACGGAAGGAATGGAAGGGAGAAAAATATGAAGAGCAAGAAACGTTTAATCGGAATGTCATAGTCGTGATTTGGAATAGTTTTAGCTACGATTAAGATCAATCCCTCAATACGATTTTCGGAATTAAGAAGCGGAAAAACCCTTCTGTGATGTCAATCAACCAATGTTGAATATCTGTAGATAGAAAAGGGATGAACTGTCATTTGCACGAATGTGCATCAAATATTGGATTTGCCATATAAAAAACTGCAAAGATAAAAGAAAAGTCAATCAAAAATATTTATGACATTTTCCCGAGTGGAAATATTACCCCAAATATTTCTGTCCAATAAATATCTATGCAATCAAGCATTGGATATTCGCCCAAGGGATCATCCCAAGCGTGTTGAAGTATATGGGAACGAGCGCAAAAGCAATGAGGTAATTCTACGGGTTTATATTGGTGGATATGGCAAAGGGCAGGGATTGTAGCTGATTGGAAAAGCGACCGGTTTAACTAACCGTGAGCGCTTTTAACCCAAAGCGAGATCGCGACTAACGAACGCGTTCGCGCCGAGAATATCGCCCAGAACGAGATGATGAGCACCGCCAAGCGATGCATCTCGTGCGCGCTGCTGCCGGATGCGCCAAATGGCTTCACTCACACATTGTATACTTCTATATATTCATATATGCTATGTATAGATATATCTAAAAGTATACCGATAGATATATACCATCATTTATCCTCGCTCCTCCCTCTTTACTCACTCTACCACGGCTGATGGGTCCACCCGGCGCATTTATTCCACCTTTGCGGATAGATATCTGTGGCGTTATTCTCGCGAACTTCACGCCGTCATTTCAGATCGTTATCGCAGCATCTCGATACGACCATTCCGCAATGAACACATTCATATATGGATTGTTAAGGACTGATATATGTATAAAGAGTTATACGATGAAGCTTCTCAAACTTTCCTCGTTATCATCTGGAAAATTTCATGGATTTCACTACGTTCGTGTTAATATTATGACGCATATATTGGAATGAGAATATTGTGGAGGAGGGTGGAAGCTCGGATGATCTTGTCTGGATATGTTCGTTCATTTTCAATAGAATATTCAGAATAGAGAAGTCTGAATCAAAGTTTCACAATTATATGAGCTCAGTAATAAAATTTGGCATTTATTAATCAGATAGAAATTGTTTGGTTTTTTTAATGTGAATAGAAAAATTGTATATGAAATTTTAGAAGAGCCACATGAACATCACGCAAACACTGGGCACTTAAATAGTCTCATTTTATTTTTCTTTTCTTCCATTCTTTTTTATTTTGTCGAATATACACGACGTTTTCTCGTGTATATATCATGTGGGTCGAGTCACATTATGAACAGTAGCGAGATTATAATGATAAAAATGCAAATGGCGTCTGTGGTGTTGATGTGTATACGTTGGTGAACGATATAATTGTCGTTTTACCCTTAAAAGTTGGGTTGTACGAACAAAGCGCCCCATTGACGTTGTGTGTCGTTCACCTGTGTCATTACGCAAATCAGTGAGCAACAATTTGGCGAATATATCTATATAGACATGTAAAAATAAAGGGCGATATACATGGGTTTATGATGGCATAATGGTAGACTTATGAGTCCATAGAGTTGATTATTAATAACAATGGTTATTTTCATTTTTTTTTTGATATCATGACTATATTATTTGTTATCACGCAATAGTTGGTGGTGAAAGGGCGTCGAGGTAGAAAATAGTCTTACATTATAATACATGCGCAATCACAATTACTCCTATAGTTCATCGTCACACTTCTACTTGTGCGAATATGAAATATATGAAATGTATTCCATTCACCACATTAATTCGACGCTTCATCATCATTGAATAAAAAAAAAACATGAATTGTATAGTATTAATTCAAATTCTGCAATTTTCATATAATCGTGGGTAACAATTGAGATATCGTGAGGGGATAGTAACAGAGCCTGCACAAATAGAATCCAACAATTCTAATAATTATCCAACCCTTTGTATCAACCTCATACAGTCCAGTAATTGACATAATGACTTGCAACCCCTAGGTTGAGAATACTCCGATGTACCAATTGAAAATGGAGGGAATTTTTCGTGTAGAATTATCATCGAATTTTCAAATATTCGTTGAATATTTTTTCGTATATATATAAACATACGAATGTTCTTCGCTGTCATTTTTTCCATCTCTTTCCTTTCTTTTTTCTTATTCTCCTTCTTCACGTCTCTTTACGGTGCCTCTCCGTATGCGCTTCCCTCAGGAGTCTCATCCATCAGTCACTTAATATTTCAAAGGCGCTCCTGCCTCTTTCAGTTTCCCATTTTTTTCTTCTTTTTTACTCATCTTTCCTACTCTTATGCATATAATATATACACATAAAGCGAACACACACCCTCAAGCCAATATATGCACATACTCATCTTACTTTCCACGCTTGCGCCTGTCTCTGCGTGGGTGCTGGTCCGAGTCGCCCTTCTTTGAAACCTTAAAACACACTCGCGCTCAGCACACACCACTCTCATGCGCTTTTATCTCCAAAAGTAAAGTTCTCACATCTCGAGCTTTGCTTAGGGATATTAGATGCACGTAACAAGGGGATGAGTGTGGGGGAAGATATTAAGAATGAATAAGCTATGTAGAGAAGAAAAAAAAATAAATTGACAAATATTTTTTTACTCAACGAACTCGCGAAAACTCTCCACGAAATGGCGAATGAATTTATTTTCTTCCTACCCATCCGATATTTCCATTCAGAATATGACTTCAAATTCTTTTTGAAGTTTGATTACAAATACACACGTAGACGAAATTGGAAAATCCAATAATAAAAGCGATTGTGGAATAAAATGAGTAATAAAAATTGAATTGGAAAGAATAATTTCTTTTTTGAGCGCACACATAAAAATACGAGCAAGAAATAATGACTAAAGCCGCAGAAAATACTAAACCCGACAGTATAATTTTTGTTCATTACCAAAATATATAAATACATATATATTTATTATTTATTTTCACATGGAAGAAATATTGACTGGTAGTAATTATAAATAACTCAAAGAATAAACGTTCACGTGAGAAAATTGCGCATAAGGTTCGGAGGTCTTGGACGCTATATATTTATACGTGCATCCATATATATATGTATAAACATATACACATAGCGAGTAAAAGAACGCACAGGCCACCGCGAGCGCGCGGGCGATGTTTTCAGGAATATCGAGGACGTAATTATCCGTAATTACCGAGCACGGGCTTGAATCTTGAGCAGAGTCAAACCCGGGCCGCGATGGAAAAGAAAAGAGTGGAACGAAAAGGGATGTAGAAGGGTGAAGGAGGAGGTTTGGCCTGCAGTGGTTGGCCTTGCGCGGTAATTGTACTAATTATTACTGGGGCCCCTTCGTCTCTCACTCAGTTCCTCTCATGTATCCCCCATGGGGTCTCTCTTCACTTTACTTTTCTCTCTGCTCTCCAGAGCATATATCTCACCAATATTTTCCTCGTGTGTGTCTGATTTTACTGCTCATTCGCATTGGAAAACCAAAAGAGAAAAAAATCATGAAATAATTGAACGAATAAAAATAAATAGCACTAATAAAAAGATTTTTAACTTATTGCTCTTGAAATACGTAATAGTACACGTGCTAATTGATACAATTAGTCGACGAAAGATAATTCTGGTTTTCATTTGTATGTATGTATGTGATTGTTGGTCATTGGTAGAGAAAGGTCAAGTGCGTAGATTGTCCAGTAGAACGTAATAATTTTATTTGTATTAATTTTCTACTATTTCACGGACCGATGAATATAAATGTGTACGAACGTTTTTGTTGCGTGATACATTGCGGCTAATGGCCATGACCTTATGTAATTGCTGAATATAGAAAAGTAGAATTAAAATACGTGTTAAATTTCTCATCAATAAATATGGCTATTATCACTTATCAGTGAATCAATATACGATGGATTGCCCCAATGAATGAATCGTAAATGCGAGAAGTATAACAATGATGAGAGTGTGCGTGAGTATATATTCATACGAGCCTCCGCATTCATTTATTTTGTACGCTGTGTAATAGAAATTCATGGAGCCTCGCCAATAAACTGCATGGCCGGCCCTTCTCATTAGAACTTGTCTAAATTAATCCCGAGAACCAATTAAATTCATCGGGCCAAAGTGTCGCGGCGCCAATAGCAACTGAATGGTCTGCCAACTCAATGCAATGTTGCTCGTTAGTCAAATAGTAATGAATTATAATAATAGTAATAAACTAGAGAATGCTTGATAATTTAAGGTATTTTCTGTGATGCTGTCATGAGAGTACTGATAAATTAAAGTGACCGACAGCATCAACTATTGTTTTTTCGTTTTTGAATTGAAGACTGTATGTCATGGACAGTTGATTGAGAATGGGAGGAAAGTAATGAATAAATGTTTGAAATTCCTTTCTTATCTCAATGATTATCAAAGCCCGAGTTACCTGTATTAAATGTGTTCATGAACTGATGTTTCATTGGATATAATCAGTGTCAACCAGCAATATAAATGATGATATCATTCGTTGAGTCTCATTGTTGATTAGTCGCAATCGTCATGACTATACTTTCTCATTATTTTGGTATTTACCCCAGTAGAATTGTTTGTGAGTTTTTTTTTAGGAACGAATGTACAATTCGAGATAATTTCGGATTCTTGATTTCTTTATGATGACAATTAATAGAGAGTGAAGATAATACTGTGTCATCGAACTTCTGTACTGATAAAAAAAAACAAACGTTAGTACACCTGAAACACCATGAAAATCCGTCAATATCCAACTGGTAAACATTTTATCTCTCTACCATCGACACGGTCGGTAAATCCGAGCAATTTTTCGAGGCTGCAGTCGTGACCTCATACGGGGATTCCACGTTCTATCGTACGTCTGTTGTAATATGGGATATTCACCTCCACAACCACTGGCTCCCACTACCACTGCTACAGCTCGAATAATAACATGTACTCACTCGTGACTTTTCATAGGCCTGTAGACGTTCATCAGCTCGTTGTTTCTCCCATAATAGCCGCGCGAGATTTCCATGCGGTCGGTAAGATTTCACATCGCATCCAGAAATTTCAATTTCACCCGATTTTTTAGAGACACATACATCATCAATTGTTTTACACTGACAATTGCACTTGGGTGGCGCAGACAATTTTGAAGATGATGCAGAGGACGATGCCATAATCACTAATATGTTTACACAAACGATTATTTCAACGATAATGGAATCATCGTTGCGCATCACACACACGATATTCTATACTTAATGTACGCGTTGATTTTTAATTAAAATAATTACTAGGTGATCAGCTACGTAATTGGCTATTTCCCAAGGATAATAATGGGGACAGTTACGACAATACCTCGTAAACACATTTAGCACGTGGCCATGTTGGGCGAGGGTGGCGCGCCCACGCGGCACATTATTGACCCAAGAAATATCTAACTGATGCGCGGTGAATGTGCGGCTCCAGCCGATAAGGCAGGAGTGATTATAGCGACTGAGGACGAATGAGCGAGACAAAGGGAAAGAATGAGAAGAGCGTAGACAAATGGACGCGTGAATATTCATTGCTCGGCCGAACAATTTCTCAGGGGGATTTAGACGAAATAATAGGTATTGAAGGTATTTAATTCAGTCTATTTTATGATATATAATGGCCATTGTGTCTATGCAATGGTATTTGATGTCAGCGAGAACAGGAATCGAGTATTATTGATGATAGCTGAAAACAAATAGAATATGGCGTTATATGAGATAGATCATAAGAATTAACATATTTTAATTAGACGTAGAAATATGCCAGATTTCATTTGGTTACTTTACAAGTAGTTCAAAGTAAATGAGAGTCAGCTGACTGTAAAGCAATGAGTCTCAAACATTCTCAACAAGAATTTTTGTTATTTCGTCATTCGTTCATGCAAATATAATGGCGTTACACAGAGTTTGTGCCGTCAATGTAATAATTAACAGGCCGGACCGCGTGAAATTGGCCGAGAATGTCGAACGTCTACTGTTTCATGGTCTCCAGTTAAAGATTATTCGCTTTACAATTGCCACTGGGCAAGAGCAGCTTTTATTTTTCCCTTCATGGCTTTATTTAATGTTTTTTTTTTCTCCGTGTGCTCTATTTCTTATTTCACTTTCCTCCGTCGTTCTTTTGTTTACATCATGTATCACACATAGTTGGCTCCGTTGATTGTATCGTAGTGTGAGTGTTGCTTTGTTTACTCGCGTCCTTGATTCAAAACGTTACTTCAGCTTGATCGCCCCGACACGTCCCCTCGCATTTATTTCGAGGTCGCCTCAATCTCGTCAGAGAGTGAATGAAAAAGATGCAGAGCATTATACATTGTGAATTCTGAGAGACGGTTATAAGTATATACCATTTCCCTCCATTTACCCCTCTTCTCAATATGTATAAATACATACATAAATATATCGTTACAATTTTTTTTCATCTTAAATATTTTATAAATTCAAATTTTCGTTAAATAAGAAATGAAAGTTTACGTTGCTGTTAACACCTTAAGAGTATTTATCACCGACAGCGTCAATGAATATTTGAAACTCTCCCTCTCCTTCATGTCTACAAGAAGGGGAAAACGAGGCTCCCAGAGGAAGTTGAGTGGTCATAAGTCATATTACATTACATCTTGCTGTAGGTGAGACCCGAATAAAATATTTATGAATTGTTTCCAGTTGATCTCCTGTGCTGAGAAATGAAAGACTAACAGGAGGAAAAGTCAACTTTGTAGATTATTACATGAAATATTGCCCGATTCATCAAATTGATATGAGTGGACATAGGAAGATGTTTTTTTTCTTCTCATATTTTCCAACTTTTGATAATTTTCCTAAGGGATGCATGTTGGTTAGGAGAACCCTGCTTTCACCGACCCTTCCCTACAGTCTATTGATGGTTTCGCGCCTCGCATTATATTTTTCCCTCGCTTTCATTTTTTTTTTATAAAGCTTTACAGTGTGTGTCGCCCCATACCTCGAAGCCGCGCCTAAGGGTCTAGCCACGTTCTGATAATTCATTAATTTATGATAAGCTACCCCCAACCTCTCTCATGTTCTTCACCACCTTTCCCTTAGGTATAACTTGGTCGGAGCATACGCCAAACACCCACCCCATACCATAAATCATTTTTGGCCTTGACGTTAATTGCGCGCCACCCCACGTTACCCCGAAGAAATGAGATTTTTTTAATTGGCGAATTTTTCACTGTCGCTGACACCGCGACACCTTCCTCTTCCACTCACTCCTACTTTTCTCTCTTGGGGTAGTCATCTATTCACCTCCCCCTTGATGACATTCTACTTCCCACTGAATACAATACGAAGTGGAAAGAATGCGTGTGGTCTATAAATAAAAATTTCTTCAGTTTCTCTCATATTGATCATAAAATATTTTTTGTGATTTTATTACTCGTCGAAACAGTTTTCTGTCACATTCCGTATTTTCCACTGATTCAGCATGATAAAATATTCGCGTTATTGTTACGCACAACTGCGTGACACAATAGAAGAAAGTGAATCATTTCATTAGCGAATATAAAATGCGGAAGAAAATGGGAAAAGTTGGTAGAGTGAGCTTTTCATATATGCCAACTATGTGTATGAATTTATTGAATGTAATGAGCGAGAGTAGACGGTAAGAATAAGAGAATATGGGAGAGAAGAAAGAGTGCAATGCACCACACACAGTCCAACTAACTCAAACGTGCCTTGGGAGCATCCTCTTTTCGCTACATATGCATACTTCCTTTTCTCGCCCTGGAAACTTTTCCACTTCAAAAGAAGCGTTTTCGTGAAAAACAAGGAGAGAGAAAAGCCGGTTTTCGGAAACGAATTTGAAGGTACAAAGGAGCGACTTCTCTCAATGTCTTGCTCTTCGTGCACCTCTCTCACTTTTTCTCACTCCTCACTTATCCTTCGACTCTACATATATGAGAACATACACTCTCTATTCAATGTTGAATATCATCAGTGTAAATCGTTGGAGCGTGCGTGTGTGTGGTGAGTGCACTCGCGTATTGTGACAAAACGTTTCCATTTTGAATCCGATCCAACGCTTCAACGTCAAAAGAAAGGATGGAGGAGACGAAGAAGTAGAGAATGAAAGAGAGTGAAAAGGGAAAGGGTCAGGAAGGATTGTTGTAATAATACAGTGAAGTTGAAGGATGAAAAAAATTTGGAAAGGGCAATTGGATCTTTGTTATGAGATTAAAGAGTTGGGTTTTCAGAACTGTTACAGAAATTGGTTCGTGAGGACTTTGGAATTGAGAATCTTGTTCTCCGTCATTTCAATTTTGGTGTCGATGTATGATTAATTTTACATCCTCTCTGTGGTGCACATATTTATGGAAGTAATGCAAAGAAATCATTTCTCATTTGACTTGAATAGTCAAGTTCTTGTGCTTTTTATGCAGAAATTCGATTTGTTATGACTTCTTCTTTTTTTTGTCTTCTTGTTTGTTGTCGTTGACGTTTTCATTTTACATTGCTCATATACATATGTGCTCTTGGCATTTCGCAATTGAATACTGGCGCGTCGTTCAAGACTCACAAGCAGTCTCGTTATTACTTTTTCAAAACATACATATGGAGTATTTCATACCAACTCAACTACCCTCAATTTTGATTTTCTCCAACCCATGTGAAATATTTTATTATCGTGAAAACCGTACAGTTCGTATGATTTTGTTGAAATTGCTGTGAGAAAAAAGTTATCACAACGGTATTAAAATTTTTTTCTCTTTCTTCACCATTTTCCAATGGAAGTTTTCAGCAATTTCGCTTTCATGGTACGGAATCAAGTTGTGATTGATCCCGAGAATATATACAAAACTCCGTAATTTATTTCATATGCATGAACATCGAGATGAAAAAGTCTATTTAATTCTGCCCAATAACGTTTGGGTCAATTAAAATCATTGACATTCACAATGTTATTAAAAAAAGTTATTACTTCCATGGACGAATGAGAAAATCTTCCAATATATACATATGAATGAGGTGATATAATGGGTTCACATATATTCGTATGAATAAAAATGAATGGAACGAAAAAGTGAAGAGTAATATCGTTTTTTTTTTACACACTATTAAATTACTTCAGCATGGCTTCAAGTTTACATGTATACTGATTATATTCTCGGCAACTGATTGCGAGCCGCGTGTGTAATAATGTTAATTTGGTAAGTATAGAAGATGGTCGCAGATCAGCGGGCGGTCGAAAGGTGGTTGCTGCTCAGACCATCGCCACACGGTAGCTCGACAGCGCTAATGCTTTTCGTTTTTGTCCCATTCTCGTTTCTTTTCTTTTTCCACGCGTACTTGCATCTTCTTTTTTATCTCTTTTCTTGTATATTTTTTTTTTCAGCTCTTGCCAATATATATATATGAAAAGTGAAGAACGGAATGGCGACGATGACTCTCGTGGCTTCTGGTGCACACTGCTGTTGCACCGTCCACGCCATGGGCGACTTAATGACTCTCCTGACCTCAGACCTCAAACTCTAACTGAATCACGAATCATCAGGCGGACGAGCCATGGAACAAACGGGGGTCTGGAGACCGCGAGAATTTTGTCGTTGGTTGAAGAAAAACCGAAAAAAAAACAGGTATGAAGAACCGAAATAAAATGATGGCGCAACACAGAGGTTGAGAAGAAAAGAGGTGATGAGATTCGAGAAGGAGATAGAGGGGAAGAGGGGAAAAAAGAGTTGAAGAGAAACTGCTCACGGAAGGGTTGTTGTAATATTTCTTTTCTGAGTGTTGCAAAGATCGAAAGTTCGTTGACCACAAAATGGTGAATGGAAATGAAAATTTCGTCAATTGATTTTTATTATTAAATGGTAGACAATGAAAATATTTTTCTTCTACATACAAGACCACGCACTTTCATCAATATTATTCCATCAATTACGCACATTCTGTATCCTTCTCATTCATAACAGAATTTTCTGATACAGCGTAACAAATGAAATGATAATACACAGGAGAATTTTTTTTTTCCGTCCCTTCATGCATCCATGCGAGAGAAATAAAAAATGTATATATGTGCACTAGTCACAGAGGAGAGAACAAACGAGTGAACAAGTGAGAAATAACGAAAGAGGATAAAATTGAGAAGGGTGTGGGCTTTCAAGAACTTTGAGGAAACCTTTATAATAGCTTCGATAAAAAGCACCCCATTGGGACACTGTGCCACTCACATTCTTAGAAATACACAGATGTACACCAATCTCCTAATGTATATATGTTTGAAAATATATCAACGAATGTTGCAGACATATTCAGCTTTAAAATGGTTTTGTGCAAATCTACACACGAAAAAGAGGAGAAAAACATGATTGTGCAAACACTGCTCACCTACATATTCATTCATATACACAAATACTTTTTACGTCAATTCTCGCGACAGGTAATCGATAATCGCCAATTGCCTGACTTGCTTCTTATATTTTCATCTTCAACCCCCTACGTTCCACATGGCACATATGTACACGTACACAAACGAAGTTGAACACATGTCCTCTATGGGATCGTTACTAAAATAGAATTGAGAATGAGAGGGTGAGATGTGTATATGTAGGGCGAATGACTTGTGAAATCCCAGAAGTAAAAAAAAAGTACTTGTATGTATAAATATACATATATGTGTGTATAAATATATTTTTATGCATGAAACATTTACGCACGACTGTTGGGGTGAATTCCTGGCGGATGTTGACTCTGATTATTTCTTCATGTCGATCACGTTTTGCGCGAAAGAAGAGCGTGAGACATCATTGCCAATATACATCCCTCGATACACATACTCCGATCGGCTTTCACCCGGTTTTTATATTTGAGCAATATGTAACATTCGCGTTTCGAATCATATTTATGTGTATGTATACATGGTAGTTGTTGGATGATGCTAAAATTGGAGCGTTGGTTACTCCACTGTACAGAATATAAGAGGAGGTTTACATTGGTGGATGATTCTGTGAACAATATCACGTCCTAAATAAATCGAAGAGAACAATAGTATATGGAAGTACGTGAATGTATTATTTATTCATGAATAATTATTTATTCACAGATGACTTACATGGAACCTACACTTCCCGAATGCGTTGACAGTGGTGACGTCAGTTGGTAATTTCCAATATAGAGACAACAGAAAGAGATGGAGGAAACGTGCGATGATGAGAGCAAAATGAAATAACATAAATTACATATACATATATAGTTGTATATACAGAAAGAGAAAACGAAGATCTTTCATCGCGTCGTGACGAAGCGCATACCTTCCTCAATATGGCGCATACCTGAACACCAAGAAGATGAACAAAAAGAAGATGAGAATAAATAGAAGGTGGAAGAACGTATACAATATGTGTGCTTTGGGAATAACTCGCGTGGCGCTCTCGCGTATTACTGGAATAATGATCACAAAATAGGAATTGACTTGCGGAAATGGATAAAAAACCGATGAATAGAGGAGGATAAGAAATATAAAAGATTCGAATGAAACAAAGAAAATGATGAGTGAATAAACGAAAAAATATGAAATACTTTTGTAAAATGTTATATGGGAAAATGAAATCAAGATGACCAAAGTGTATGAAGAAAGAGGTGCGCGGAATAGAACGAAAGGAATGAGAGGTGGATTTTTTTACAAATAGAAGAAGAAAAAAATGATATTCACGGAGCATCGATGGATATCGAGAGTAGGCGAGCAGTAGGTATACGTGAGATAATAAGGCGTGCTCACGAGGGAATGCCGCGATGGAAACCGCACGCGGCATTATTCAAATTCAATCCACCAAGAATTATTATTGGCATAGGCCTGAATCAACTGCACAGCACGCGGTTCGCGCGCAGGGAGACCAATAACCAACTTGAATCAGGATGTGTATCTTGCCCATTGTGTAGGTATATCTCCAATAGGGTGAATATATAGATGCTGTGGCATCTTGTGAAATGCTATACAATTCAGGATGTACGTTTGATGCTTTGTTTTTCGTTTGTCGATAATTAAATTCCAGTCTGATTTTATTCAGTTTGCATTCAGTGATATTTCGGTTGGTTATGGATCATTTATTGAAGCCTTTGCAGGAATTTCGTAGGGTATCATGTAATGGGGGCCATTGTAATTGCATATTGTTACTCGGAATTATTGTCACTGTATACTACCTGTTCTTTCATAGTTTTTTGGGCTCCTTCGACTTTATTAAACCCCCAAAAGTTTTTTCCAGTGTCACAGCTCTCTTATGGCCTTGGAAACTACAAACGCTGGATTGTGACTTGATCTTATTATTGCATAAAAATCGGAAGTCTTCATCTGTGATGATTCGACTCTACAATGCGGAATTGCTCCACCGAAGGACGTTCCAATATTTGTAATTGAAATGAACAGTCGTGAGTGAATATCAGGACCAATGTGTGACATCTATCGATATCGTATGTGCCCCTATTCTTGAAACGCCCCTAAGTTATTCCGAAATATTGGAAAAGTATATTATAGAGTTCTCATGAAATATTAAGTGACGTCGAGTGAGTGAAAAATACAAATGGAGAAATATATTCACTTTGGTAAAGGTGTGATAGTGGTTGCATTTTCGCGATAGGGGATGAAGTGAATAAAAAAAAGTGGTGTGATTGTGAGAGACTGGATGTGACGAAAAATATAAGTGAAGAAGAGAGGAAATGCCTCGCGGGAGGTATGTGAAAAAAGCAGGTGCGTGAAACTACATCACCAAGTCTCGCTCCCGCTGGCTTAGCTTTCGCGTAGATGGTGAGTACTGCAGGTGCGTCCCGTGCGCACGACTTTTATTCTATCGGGTGTTATTGCATGCGTGTACTCGATTATATTTCATCATATCCGCATGCATTTTTTTATATGTATATTTGTATTAAATGCAAAGTGGATGGAACTGTCTCATTTTGTTATGAAAACTATATATTCTCACATCGCAGCGAACAATTCGCAGTGGATCTTCTTACTGTGCAACTGTTTTAATATTTTTCGTTCGATTAATACTATGCTAGCTTGCATTTTGTGTCAGAAAACTATACAGAATAGCTGTACACCATGTTTAATACCATCTTCATAAGAATTTTTAGACAGAATTTTAACTGCCAGCAATATAAATATTAAATTCAGAATGCTCCCGCGTCAATTTTTCACGTCTTTACCATAAATTGTGTAATAAATTTTTTTTTTGCCACCCATTTGTTTCGCAGTTGACTTTGATAGTCAACTTTGTTATGGCCCAAAACCCGAAGGTCACAAAAGGCAACAGTCATTTATTGTTCACACATATATATATATGTATGCATTTGGGCCTCGCTGTCTCCCACTCTCATTTGCCACCACCTTCATCCTTTTCTCTGCTGTTCATTTTCAAAACGAGACGGCGTTAACGAGACTGCTCGAGAGAGAGTTACAGTTGCCACTCGAATATAAGCAGAGAAGCTCGTGAAGAGATGGCTCATATTTCCTGCTCATACAAACTTCACTCCCCTCTCGCTCACTACCGCTTCGTTTATTTATTTATTCATTTATTTTTTTCTCATCTGTTGCGTCTCTCTTGTCTTTTTTCTTCCTCTTTTATCTTAAACCTCTCTTATGATGGTAAACTCGTGCGTCTTGGGCATCTCTCAGGTCGAGGCGTTTTGGACCGCAGACCACACCGAGCCATGCACGATAATAACCCTCGGCAATAGGGTGAATACAGTTAGTGTATATATACTTTTAAGGCCCAAGTGAGTATTTCGCCCAGCACTGGGAGTTTTTACGGTTCATAATTCAGTCGAGTGTATTTCAAACGGCTGCCAATGCTCAACTTTCTTCAATATAGGTATACAACTCTCTCCCTTTCTTTCTTTCTTGCGTTTCGTGGTCCTCATCGTCCGGTTTCACTCTCCTCAGTATGAATATATTCTTTCGTCTTTACGCCACGTCCAATGTTCGCCATTATACTTACACGAAACGAGTATATAACTCCAAGTCTCAACGTGATTTAACATCCTGGCTCATTTTGAGAAGTGAGAAAACTTTGATTACTATCAAAAAAATTCCATCACCGTTCAAAATGACTTTTTCATTCCATTTTTTTGTTTAATATTTCAGCTTCAGCATTTTCCACGATGGAGATATAGGCTTGTATACTTACAAATGTAATTATTATATTGAATACACTAAACTTCCTTCTAAGAGCATTTTAAATCGATTTTGCGAAGGAAATGAGTTTAATGTAGAGTTTATACGAAGATAATTTGAAACAAATTTTATCATAAATGAATATGATGTAATTTCTTTCGAGTATACGTATTACGCTCTTGTCCTCTCGTTTACTCTTTATATACACAGTCTTTAATAGAAGAATTTTCTTAATTCAATTCTAACTCCATTCATGATGAAAATCCCTTCTACATCCAATACACAAAAGATTTATTATTTCTCCTCAACAAATAAATATAACACAATTTTTTTTCTAATTAAATCTCTTCTTCATTAACGTGAATGGATAAATCATTCAAATCGTCTTTGTCCAGATGCTCAATAAACATCTCCAACATCCTCATATAATTTACAAATAACTAATTCTCACATTTTGCATACACGCCATGCACATACAACCGAGACCTTTTTTTTATTCTCGCGTTATTGATTGTGCGGGTGATAGAGAAACACGCGCGCGCGTCCTTTACTCTCTTCGGAATTGCTGTGGTGTTGGTGTATACTCACGGGAACACGTTGCCGTTGTTCGAATCGACAATCATCGAAATGATTGGGAGTTCCATATACCAGCACTCTTCTTTCACTCTCTCCCTACTTCCCCTCATACCTACACTGCTCCACTCATCACTTCCCTCATCGCTTCCCTCATCGCTTCCCTCTCACCTCTCCACCATTTTTCTCCTCCTCTATATGTATATACAGATATTTCTTTTTTTCTTCCGTTTTTTCCACACCGCCCGTCACGAATCGCGCCTCTCGCTTCACAATATGTTTGTGTTCACCAACACTTCTTTCTTTATTTCAAATACATAGACATAAGTACTTATACCAATTTACAGTAGATACTGTCGTGCTTGTACAAGAAGTGAAGAGAAGTGTACAATACGCTCTTCACCACTTCGTCATTGTCGTTGTCTTCTTCGTATTCTTCCTCTTATTATTTCCTTATTTTTTACTTGTTCACTTACTATATATATAAATGTAAATATATATTGAGTCTTTCTCGATGTGCCTGGAGGTGTTACGGTATACATAACTCTCCATCATTATGTATATACATATACATAAGTGCATATATATATGGATAACCATGGCCAGATCGCGTCCGAGGAAAATTATATTCAGATGAGGAGGAAATCAATTCCACGATGGGATATCGGATGGGGCACTTCGATTAGTAGGGAGAGAGCCGAATAAGAAAGTGTATTGTGGTGGTAGTGGTGTGGAAACGTGTGCCGGAATCGCACGAGGGCATCCCACCATTCGTATAATTCGTATCTTCGATTATGTTCCGCTTTTTTTTTTCGTACTGCGCACGCCAGCACCGATTTTAATATTCACTTTTTTTTTGTCTCTATATCTTCTGCAAATGGTGGACGATTATCTTTGGGTAAAACGTGCAAGCTCACGCTCGTGTGTTTGGTGTATTCTGACGCATGGGATATCGCAGTTGGATAATTTATGCAATGTAGTGACGTTCATGATTTGTGGATGAGTTGTGGTAGGAAAATATTTTGTATGAGTTGTTCTTTATGAATTTGATTGATCGGTATTGGATTATTTTTAATAAAGCAATCTGTGATATTATTTGCATATTCCATAGGAGTTTTATTTCACATAACCATCTGGCTGGTATTTGTCTTTCTTTTAAATCGATCTATTTGAAGAATGAAAGTATAATTTTGGATTCAATGCAGTGCTCCCGCATGATTTCTACTTCACATTTACCCCTTATCAAAGTGCATTATCCACGGCTGACGTTGGAGGAAAAAAACTTACACACAAGTAAGAATATACATACAGTGGTATTCAATTGCCGTCTCGTTTGTCATGGGAAATCCACTTTGTACGGTGAACGACGTGTCATTTGGCACTCATTTTTTTTTTCTTTCTCATTTTTTCTTCTGCTCAATCGCAATAGGCGCGAACATTTCTCCTCTACATCACTCCTTCGCGTGTTTGTGTCCCTGTGGCGAGCGATGATGTATTGCCGGCTTTTTTTTTCTGAAATGGCAAACTGCCTTTTTACAATTACCCGGACATGTGGATGTATGTACGTTGAGTGGCGAAGTCATTTCGTATAGTACGACTAACGCAAGAAAATGAATTGTCGAAGGTGTGCAAAGATGGGGGGAAGTCGAAAACAGAAGATGAAACGTCACAGGATTTAAGAAAAAATTTTCTTCAAAATTATATTAATTAGATCTTTGGAGTAATGCAGCGAATATATAACATAGTCAGAAAGTGCGGACAGTGAGAGAGTAAATGCGGTCGTAAATGTGGAAACGGAAAAATTAAAAACCTTTCTCTGAAGAAATCGGTTTTAAGATAAACAATTATCTTCAATTAGTTACACATTTGAATATGGATTTATTGTTTTTTCATAGTTTGCCTAGTTAGAACGATGCGTCATATCATTCTCAACAGCTTGCACTACACAGTATATATTTATATATAGTTTCCCTCGCCAAGACCAATTATCAGCTGCAGCAAGCATCACATCGGGGCCCGTGGCGCCAAGTTAATCGGTATATCGTTCTTCTTCAAAGGTGAAAGACGAAGAAAAAGTACATGTTTATATACATAGAGATATATATAAAGGTATGGCGTCGAGTTAGAAAACAAGATAACACCGATGTATTTATAATAATATATATTTCACGACCAAGTCCATTTTCTCAGCCATTCGTCTCTTTTATATATATTCAGATGACCTACGAAGATGCCGACAGTGATTTTGCGCAATAATTTCAACGTTAAATGCATATAAAAATAATTATTGAAGTATTCCCTGTTTCTATTCGATGAAGGATAATAATTAACATTTAATTGTTACTGCTGTGTAATAATTTTTCATCGCAATTTTATTAGATTTTTATGAGAGCGAATATTCCATGTCGGTTAAACGAGATTTTATTGGGGAATTCTGTGTTAATGGTGAAATTGAAAAGATTTCCATTCTGTTAGAATTTTTGCGTGCAAAGTTTTATTCAATTTTGTACAAGAGTGAATTTATGACGAGTCTTACTTCACCATCAGAGTTTAATTCTCCAATTTTCAACTCGATTATCTCCAGTCGTTCAATATCGATATCGTGGTCGTAAAAATTCCGAATTTGAGACAAAACTGCAACGAAAAAAAATTCGTGGGCGTTAATTTTATCTCGAATATTCCACACATACCATGACATTGTATAAGTGACATTATAAACATAGAAACAAAAGTGTTTTCGAACAGGGCGGCGAACTCTGCCGCATCTCTTTTCGTTGTTTGGGCGTCAACGGCACGCGCTTGGGTGGGACCCCACCTCGCATTCGTGAAGCCTTGGCTTCTTCTCCGCGGCGATCTTTATCGGGATCCGGGACTGCATATAATTATAATTAAAAGTGATCAAGCTGATACGAGTGCGCGGGCAAGAGCTCGCGGGCTTTAACCCTCCCGCTTCATCTCACTCTCTTACTCTGTTGCCTCGTCGACTTTCTGCTGCGGTTATAAGCGCACATTATGGAGGTAAGAATGGTGGCATAATATCCGCTTGAACTTAAGTTATATTCCTTGGGCATCGGGATCGTATAGTGCAGTGGAGGTGGAGTCACTTGGAGAAGTATGCTAATTCCGGCCTGAGGCCACCACGCAGCCCTTAATGGCTACAGCTGAAACACCGATGCGGATATACACCGAATAGTTTCCACATTTAATACGATATATCTATATTCATGAACTTCATGGTCTATTGTTTGTATGTTGGATGATACTTTTTAAACATTGCACTGGACCAATCGCAAAAATTAAATGTTCAGTGGTGATTTTGACGCAAATTAATTCAAAATAATATTCCGATAATTGAAGATGAATAGTACCAGCGAATATTTAGTGGAAAAAGTGTGAATAGGCATTTTAAATACTCGTGAAAACATTTTTGTTGCATTCCATAAAATCGATGAGTTTAATTTTACGACAGAAAGTGAAATTTCTGTACAATAATTGAGTATTGTGCACCATACGTTGCACAAAAGTGTTTCAAAATTTCTTCACATGAAACGCGATCGTATAAAATGTGTAATTATTGTTCATGTACGTATATTAACTATCGTAAATGTTATTCATTGCGATATGGCACGACAGAAAGAGTCGAATGCATTCAACGGTGTAGTTATTGTCATCTCACCTGTCAGAGCTCATGGCATATGCTACAACTGCTGAAATAGTAAGCAAATGTGTCCAATTTCTATGTGAATGTTTCACGAATAACAATCAATTCCATTTAACAATAGTCACAGAACATGATGAATGAACAGAGGCGAATTGAAAAAATCTGAATTACAACGATCATGTAAACTAAAAATCAAATTAATGTACAAATGATGAGCAGTTAAAAATTAATACAATTGCAATTGTCTGTTCCTCTTCAAATTATTATGTTTGTACCATTGACATGTTCAAACTGGTTTTCCATCCATCATACAACATGGAATTAAGATAATTACTATGAGATCATTTTCCAGACTGAATTGCTTTTGTACAACACTTAAAAACAAACTTTTAGAAATCACTCCAACTGTCTTCAATTGTCAAGTGGAAAAAAAAAACGAAATCCCAGGACAATTGTCCCATTAGTATTGTAAAGCACATACACATACGCATATAGATATATATATGAGTAGGGTGATACATAGCGGGAGTGCAGAATCGATGTGTCTATAAGGCACCTGCTCACCGCCCAATTTCCAAAGTCGAGTCCACCTGGTTCCCCCCTCAATATCGCTTTTGCGTGCCGGCATTTTTTCCTTTATCTTTTACGTATCTCACATAATACACATCGACATAAAACATTAATACATGAGTTATCAACTGCACATCGTTACTCATTGACTAATTCGTCAGTACAGTATTTAGGATCGAAAGAGAAAACATCTGCCACGATGCTTTACATTAGATGACGTATACAAGGGTTGTATATAACCCCAAATCGTCGCGTCTGGCACCTCCTGAGGGTACAAGCGATTTTTCTCCCTTTCATTTCCCTCTCTTCTTCCTTTCTTCACCATCGTTGTTGTCTCACATAGCCTGCGATTTCTACCTTCATAGGCAGATAATCGCCTTTGATTTCTCTCTTCGATTCTTTCTCCCGCTTCTCTCACAATTCCCTCCCCTCGCGTCTTCTTTTCATCTTTCGTCTTGCCCCGTTCCTTTTATTTCTTCACCATGCTCTCTATCCCCCCTGGTATCGGAGATCACTCCCTTCTTATATAATTACCTTATTTCCGAATAATTGGCCAATTTATACTCGAGTCCCAGCTGAAAACAATCCGCCTCTCTTTCTCTCTCACTCGCGCTCGCGCTCTTTTGCGTACTCTTTCTTTTCGCATTCTTTCTTTTCTTATATTTTTCTGTTCGTCTTGTTCTTTTCTCGACATGATGCCCCATAGGGTCCCGCGCGCGGAGAGCGCTTATTTTATGTATATGGGAGTGTGATTAGATCAGGCCGCTGTGTGTCCATGTGTGGGTATGATAATTCTGCCCTGAGGATGCCATGGGCCAGTCTCCACCCACGCCACGCACACTGCAATGAGTTTGCGTCTCCACCTCTTCTTCTTCTTCTTCTCCTTCGTCTTTGTCTTATTGTTACTCTTCCTTCAGCTCTTGGTCTATCTTCAAGTCTCTGCCTCATCTTGTTTCATTCTCACTGTCCCTATTTTTCCTTTATCTTTGGCCATGCAATTGAGTCGATTTGCCGGCTGCACCACACATTGTAATCATTGAATACGATGGATGGAATACGCGCGCGACAGTTAAATGTCCGCTACGAATTTACGCCGAGTCCGAAGCATATAAATGTGATGTTACATTTTCGTTTTCCTTTTTTGTTCTGTTTAACCTGAGTAAATTTGCAACTTTTAAAAGATCAATTCCGCTTTCACCATAATAGTCAATGATTACACATCTGGTTCTCTGTCCGAAGAAGCTTCAATACTGCAGATATTAATTATTGAAGAGGAATTAAAATTGGTAGATCTCATTCTTCTTGAGATGCGTATCGATCTTTGTGTCCTAAATATTGAAACAATTTCAGAAGTAATGAAGAAATAATTGACATCATTAATTATTTGTTGTATTTTTATTTTGTCATGTAGCGAATGATTAAGAGGTCACCGTTGCGTTGGAGAGAGATGTAATTGCGATAGAGATTTATAAATTATTTCACTCTGCATAAATATGATTCTATCATTTGTTGGCGCATATCACATTAGTTATCAGTGTCTTCCATAATAGCATTGTCTTCAACGAGGAATTCTGTGCATCGATCCACATAGACACCTAATACATAAGCATAAACGATTTCTCTTCGGTCACAATCACGATCACCCCAGTTTCTATATCTCAAACGTCGCGCGAACGCCATTGCAAATCGGGGTGAGAAGAAAAAATTCAATAGCGCTGGTAGCCATCACGAACGATTGCACTCACGAAGTTGTCTCACTATATATTATTTCCTTTTATACAAATATAGTTGGTTTTGTATGTTGAAGCAGTCATCAAAGAGAGAATGTGGTCTCACGTTATACTTTTGCACATAGGTATGAAATAAATACAGAATGAAATAATAAAACGGAATAAAATAAAAACAGTAGAGAGGAAAAAATGATAAAAGCAAAAGAGGAGATGAGAGGTACATACACAACATATAACAAAAATGTAATGAAGAAAAAAGAATGGAAAAACAAAAGAAGTTGTGGTAGAGCAAGGCGAAGAGATTGAGGAGGGCCAATGAGGCGAGGCGAGTGTATAGCAATTAAGTCGATGCTTACGACGATAATTAGTGCGGAGGATCGAATAAGGCAGCTGGCCGGCGAAGAAGAGAATCACGGTCTCGTATATACCCGCGCATTTACCTACATAATTATCGTTATGATGATTATGACTCTACACGAGAGACTCTCGCGCGTTGTATACGAGAATTGTTCACCGCGCATATCGTCCAGGTGAGATGAAGTAAGAGAGACATGAATATAAGAAGGTAGATGAAGTGAATGCGAATAAGAGTGAGAGATAAAACGATTGCTGATGGAAAAGCAAGCACAGACAGGTCTTCTCGTTCATGTATCGCGTTATCGTTTCAGCATATGTAAGTAGTTTGAAAATGTACATTTCTTCTTGGCATATACGCATTAAGAGGGGATGTGTTGTACAGCTGTGTGTATGAACGTTAGTTGTTCTTTAATGTGCATATGAACGTATTATATTCCAGAGTAATACACAGGCAAATGCGACTTGTAACTGAAGTGAAATGGCTCTAGCACTCCTCTCCTCAAGTCCTACCGACTATTTCACGAGCTCGCAATACTCTCTTTATTCCTCACTCTTTCTCGTTGTTAACGTTTTCGTTTTCCTCTCACTCATCCTCTCTCACTGTGTCTTTATTCACTACTCAATGGCACGTTCGCATCGCACATGGGCCGCGCGCACACACTCTGTTAACGACGCGGTAGTTATAGTGCAAGAAAAGGGCTTTACAGTGGCACTTGAAGTAAAGTTTAAAAATGCAATGTTAGCAGAAATAAAACTGGTTTAGGTGTACAACTGCTACTTGGAATTTTAACAATGACGTCTTTTTTTTTCTTATGGATTCGTATTTTTACATGATTCATGTTTGTTGTATTTTTATTTTGTGAATTTGGTGAAGTTGCGTTTCATTGTTGAAGCTTTTTCTCATTTCGTGAAGTTTGATTGTACTTTTATGTGTCTGCATTGCATCAATTATTGGTTATGCAGGTCAATGATTGATGGAATTTACTGTTTCATCGACGTTCCCTCGTAAATACAATTTATCAAACCTAATTTCGATTGTTTCCACTTTCCTTACGATGTACAGTGGAATAATCTTTCCATTGCAATTCTAACAATGTTTAATATGCATACAGTGATATAGAAATAGGAAATTGAGTCTCTTGAAAGAATTATATCTGTGAATATGACATTATATAGATGTATGGATCGATGTGTGTGCGCTTGGTGTGTTCTCACAGTAGAGTGAACCCACCCTCTCCTATCACATTACTTAAATTCTCCTTTTGCCTTCTCCTTCGGCGATTTGATGCACTCACACATTCAACATCTAAAAATATATCTAAACACATTTATATGTAAAAACCTATCGCGTGATCTATACGTGGGGGTAGTTATACAAATTTTCCAAGAGTGGCTGATACTACTTTTCTCCTCCCCTCATTTTCCACATTCTCTTTTTGCTGACATACCCCTTCACCAGACTCATCCCTTCTTTATATTGTGAAATTCTCCTTCCTCCATTGCTGATTCCACATATGCATACACACATATACGTCTAGTGGAAAAGTTCTGAGGGCACCGGTCTCTTCTTGACTTGCGCTCGGTTTCTATGGTAACATGGAGGCGGGTCTTTGCATATTACACTCACTCCTTGTGACACACAAGGACAATTTTCATGTGTGGATGTATATTAGATATACACTTGAACGATCAGTTCGTATGTGACTTTATGTTAGTGGTATTTATATACACATACATATATATTTACGTATACACATTAGAGTTTAAATAAATGTGAGAGGGTATTTGTACATGTTCATATAGGTGATGGATTGAATTCGTGTGCAAGTTTGGAAATGTGATGTGGGGTTGGAGTAGGGTGCAGTTGGAAGAGCAAGAAAGACGTAAATACGATGCATGGAATGGTATAGGTACATGTGTGAAAAAATCTGTGCGAGTAGGTTTGTATGATAGAAGATTTGTGAGGGTTTGCGTACAAGAGTATATGGAAAAGGCAGATGAGGAATTGTCACCTACGACAAGGAAGTGAAAAGGGTGTTCTAGAACGCAGAGATAAAATAAGAAGGGAGGAAGGAAGAAGTTGAAAGAAAAAAAAATAAGGGAGAAGAAAAGAACATGTGTGTGTGTGTCTGTGCATGTCTGTTTCACCTTCTTTGTAGTTTTTCGTAGATGCACATCTTCTCGTCTCGTCAGCTACGTTCTTTTCTCTATTGCCATCGTCCTCCTTTCTTTTTCCACCCACTTGGGATGAAATTTAATTTTTGCATGTGCTCATGCGTTGAATTTTTCCATCGTGCAACATCATCACAGATATTGGGAACAGGGATCGTTCAATTTCGGAAGTAGAAATTTTTATTGAACAGTGCTAATTGCATGTACATATGAAGAAAGATAATTTTTTTTTTCAGCATCACATTCTTGTTCCCACCCTTCGTTCACATCATCTTTATTCCAACTATTCGTCTGACAAACCTCATTATTCACCTCTCACTTTCCCTTTCTTTCACGAATACATCGCATCGCGTGAGGAAATTCGCGAATGGCTGAATTTCGGGTGCGTTCGCCAGCCTCACTGTGTCGTGTCTGAACGTGTTCAGGATCCCATATATACAGAATTTTATATATTGAAAGGAGCTGCGTTGTCAAGCTACTACACACTCGCTCTTCCAAACTCGTATGAGCCCTTCTCTACATTCAAAGGGGTGTTGCTTTATCGACACGTCGCGCGCGTTGCGGATGCGGTTGGGCGAAGCCACAGGATAATAAAAATATTTCAAGATAAATATATTACACTCGAGTTCATACACTCTCTCTGTCATTATTATTATTATCTTGAACATTGTACTCAGTTTTCATTTTGTTCGTCATTCTTTACATGCCGAAATGATTTTTCGATTTTAAATTACGAATTGGAAATCATGAAATCCTGGCGCGAATCATATGTTTTTTTTATATTCCGTGTACGTGCCATGATCCCCGGGGATACTTTGATGGTGTGTAGCTTTTTTTTATTTTTAAGCCCCTCGTGTGATGCATTCGTTGCGCCCTTCGCCTGCGTCGATTGACGAATGTCGATCGCACGGGGGTGAGAGGTGGGATATCGAAATGTATAGACATAGAGATGTAGAAGACGGAAGAGGGAGCGATGGAAAATCAGTGGAGCAGGGGTAGCTAAGATCGGACGTCTGTCACATTGCACTTGAGGGGGTGGTTTTAGGTATAACAGGAGGCCAAGTAACGGCAACTGGGAAAAGAGGGGTTGTTTCAGGCTCTACCTCTCACTCACTCTTTCTCCACTTCCATTTTCCTTCTCATGCCTTTTTTTTATTTGTGAGGGTATGGGTGACGTGTTTTTTTGGCAGCCAAGGGGTGCGCGCCCCTAATTATAAAATAAAAAAAATCAATATCCTGCCCTTACACTCATTCTTTATCTCCCTGAATTTTTTTCTCACTCTCACTCTTGCTTCCATGTTGAGAAATTCTGTGCGTACTCACTTCCGCACGTTGATGCTCCGTCGTTGGACTATGCGGGTTGAAAAAAAAAACAGGGTAACTTCTTTTACATCATATTACCACCCCTTATCATCATATATACGTACTACAGTCTGTGATAAATTCTTCACCATCGCGAGTTGATTTTTGTTCTTATTCTCTTCGATTTGTTTTAGAGGAAAGAAATTGAGCAACGCAAAGTTGGGCTCGTAATGTCTTTGTGGGCGCGTGAATATTTAATGAGATATGACGGTGGTGGCTGAATGAAAATTCTTTAGTAGATGAAGCAGAAAGAAGTGAGAGTGATGGGAAGACTAGGAGAATACAGATATGACAGAACATATGTAGACAAGGGGTAGTGCAGACATCTCTATTTGATTATAGGTGTATGTACATTTTCCTATGTTATGTTTGCATGTGGGGCCGATGGGAAATGACGGATACATATGTGTGGTGAAAAAAAGGAGAGGACGAATCGTATGAGGATAACGGAAGAGGATCACTGCAATTTTATTGCGTTACGCTCATTTCGTTCTCCGCATTTCGTTTGTACATGAATTCTGTGTACATTATTTGCGTGTGTCTTTATTACGCCACCCCTTATGAGTGGGGATTTTGATATACGAGTATACATTTTACGCCGTGTTTGCCCTTGTCTAGAATAAAAAAACAACTTGATGAAGACGAAAATATTGGGTATTTCACATGTGAGAATATTTGGCCATGAAATTTACAACGACATTTTGAACACATTTCGATTTATTAATAAAGAAAAATTTAATTCACCCCCTCCCCCCAAAAACACTACGAATTGATATCACAGAAGACTTATCCATATCTATAACGTAAAAAATTGACTGTCTACATATAAATGTCATAAAACATTTTCCAATATCCTCGATAAAATTATCCCCGGAGTGCACAAGCTCCAAACGTTGACCCCACATCGACACATTTTCACTCATTCACAATTCAATCTAAACACACATATCCACATACATACAAATAAGATAAAAATATACCGAATCGTTAAAGAATGAAAGAAATATCGACGACTATCCCTCAGAATTTTTTTTTCGCCCTGTAACTTTGCCGCAGGCTGATCGATTTGCTCGGATAAACATAACGCGATAAATATCACGACCCGACCAAGAGATAGTCAAATACTTATATACATGCATGAAAGATATCCACATATATATATAGATATATTTATATATAATGGGTTAGCCGAGAGAAATAGTGAAATAGAAGAGGAAAGAATAACGACATAGTGAAAGGGGTGGGTAGATAAAGCGAAGTTAGGGGGATTCGAGGGGACACCACATCGATTTCACGGATTTCCTCCTGTTTTTGTCTCGGCACGCGCGACGACACATTCAAATAAGTAAACCGCCCCCTTTTTCCTCACCACCCGAGCACCCCTGTACGATCATACTCCCCGCCATTTCCACATCGCTATAGTGATAGAGGTTTTTATCCTCAACCTCCTCGCTTCCACCACTTTAGTTTCTTCTCCTTCATCTCCTTAAACTCCACGACTTGGCGAGAGATAGTTCGAACGGGCCAACGTCCTTTTCACTTCTTCGTCTTCGTCTCTCACGCATCCAACGTCATCCTGAGCGCCACCATTGGATGGGTCACGACGAGATTAAAAGAAGAATCAATAGCTCCCTTCACTCCGCAATTCAAGAGCATCACTACCACCATTGCTACCACCCTCTTCGATGCTCCCTCTCCCATCGTTTTCCTTTTCGACCCACAACCTCAAAGGATTTCTTCATATATTGAAATACGTTGTGAGGACGCGGCTTTCCATACTCCACACTCTCTTCTTCTTTGGTTCTTCTTGGACAAACACACCCTCACTCGCAAACTCCCACTCACCTTTCTTCAAATCATCTATTCCATTCCTGTGAATTCCAATATATTCTACATCGTTTATCGTTCTCACACAATCATATTCTTCTATTCTTTTTCTTTTTTCGTTTTTGTAGTTGTATTATTTATTTCGTCTTTGTTTGTTGCTTATCGTACATTAACGCCTGGGTCATTTATCAGACATGTGTGAAAGAGAATGGTAGCAGTTACGTACCGACTTATCCCGCGATAACCATTTATTTCTTCTCATAATAGTTATTATTATTTATTTTCTTGTTGAGGTTTTCAGATTGTTTCAAACACCATAAATTCGAAGGTCTTTTTTTTTTTAATCACTTCACGCCTGTAATTTATATTCACACGTCGTTATAGAACTATTGATGGGGAATCAATAATTGAAAGGGAAAAGAGCGAATCATTTGGTATTTGATAATTTTTTTTTTTTTTTTCATTTGATAATTTCTGTATTGGTTCATCAAAATGTAAAGTACACATATGCATATCTTGACATCCCCCAATGATAACGTATTGAGATATATCGCTGTGCATATAACATCATTCAATTTAATCTCAAATATTTTCATCAAGGGTTTCACGTTTATATGCATTATTATGTAAGAAGAAGGAGCGTGAATATACAAAGGTGATATCCGCTTTGCCCTAAGTCTTACCCTTGTTAGGCAAACATTATTTCCGACTGTGTTTACCCTGTCCCTGATTAGAGAACCTCTTAAAGCATCAAAAAGAGACAGCTCTTTTTATTCTTTCCCATTATTCATCGTCCTCGTTTATTTTCCTTGTTCTGTCTTCGATTGGTGCGGTGCGATCTCATTCAGTGTAGATATCTTATAATTTAAAATATTATTTTTGAATTCTGTTATCGACAGAATTGAGAGTTTAGGGGAGAAGAAATAGATGCCTCTCAGATACACGGGATGCCCAACACACGCGGTGTGATTGGATAACGTGACTGCGAGTGGAGACAAGGGATAGAAATAATGAGAAAAAATTTGATGATTCCAGTGTGAAGATGATGTGGGTTGATAATATTCATCATAGTAAAGTGTTGAGGATTGAAGATTTTCTGGATAGTGAAATGAATTTAGTTTTTATCTATTTCATGCAAGTACAAACTCGTCTACATATTTATGCATCATTAATCAAAATGTTATTTTTGCTTTTTCTTTTTTTCTTTCCCAAACATTAAACTTCACATATCCACTCACCCACATTCGCCTTAAATATACGACGGGGTTGTATGTTTTACTTTACGTATAACACCATGTACACCTCCCCTTGCGTGAGGATGAGGAACGCCCACGTGAAGCTTAAATTCCTTACGCTGTACCGTTGAAAAATTTCACAAAAGCGCTTCTGTACGTACGCGCACGTTCCTGCATGTACCAATACATTTATGTATAGGTATATATGCTGAAAGACGGGGGATATCAGGACGAAAAATGCGCGGACCCAAGGAGTATTCATGGAATGTTTACACACCGCGCCCGCGAGAGGGGATTAGTGTGGCAATTTGCGTTTTCGCGTTATTGCCCTGAATAAATTATTGTAATGGATGTTGTTGCCTCATTCTTGTCAGCTTCACGCCTTGTAAAATGCACGAAGCAATGTTTTATACATATATTGTATTTATACTCAGGGGGTGAAGAAAAAAAAAAGATGGAAGAATTGGTAGAACGGAGAATAAAGATGGTAAATAATAATAAGAAATGAGGTGAAAAAAAATCTTGTGACTTTCAAACATTAAATCTTTTCTTCTTGCTTATTCTTTTTTCATCACATCATTCTTTCCACATCAAATGCATTTGGCTACTTCAACGATATGAATGTCAAATGTAATGTATTTTAAAATATGTTTCGTATATGTGATTTTGTAGGAGCGCTAAGGGGGTGCGTGACAAGGTGGATAATAAATTCAAAGTGAATTATGGTCTTTATAACCAAACAAGTACCAACTTGTTCTTGAATTAAAACGACATCAGTTGTGGAAACGAATATATGAAGAATTATGAAAGAATTTATGAGTGTGAGGAGTGAATATATTGACAATTGACGTGAGACATTAGGCATGCGATTGAGAATAATAGGGACGAATGAAAAAGAGGGTTGAAATTATCTTTGAATTGCAACAGCTCAATAATAAATTTGATCCAGGATTTGTCACGAATGTTGTCACAATTCAGCCAGTATATTAAATTCATTGAATATTGTTCACCAAAAAATGTCTGAGCAGATATTCTGATATACTGATAAAACCTACATATTTTCATCAATGATTATTCCAATATGGGAATCAAAAACAAAATTTATCACATGAATTAAAATTATTCTTTATCCCATTCCAAATGCCAAAATGGTTTTAAATACAAGTTATGGGATTTGATTCGAATCAATTTTTTTATGGGTGTATGCATACACATTGTGCAATAAAATGATACGGGTTAATGTCCACATATATTACAAGCATGTATATATATTTTTATATACAGATATGTAAGTACGAATCTTGTAACTTATGTTCAGCAACGAGTTATTATTTAGTTATTAGACTTTGGTGCGAAGTGAACAGATACAAATATATATACAGCAACATATGAAAGTATATGGGGGTGTGAAAATGAGCTAAGACCTGCCGCGGTAGAAATTAAAAACGTGACTCTCAACTGAACACGTTTATTTACGTGTATCGGTGCGGATTGGTGTTTGTATGTGTGTTTATACAGGTCTGCTTGCGCTCCCGACTAACGAGAAGATACGACCGTACCAACCAAACACACATGTCTTATTATATATAGCTATAAATATATGAGTATGAGTACACGTGTGTGTATAACCGCTGTATTATATATCGCATTATATACTGATGCTGTTCCTTTATTAGTATGGTATGGAACACGCGCAGCTTACGAGTTGTTCAGCACAAAAATGAAAGGGAAAAATACAATAATGAATGTGGGGAAAAAAGAGAAGAATTTTGATAATTCGTAGTTTATCATTTTATTTCTCTTCTTTTTTTGTTTGGTGGTAAATTTTGGGAGGAAATATTTTGCGTTGGTGTGAACGATCTCCTGGGAAGTTATGAAAAGATTGATGTCATGTTTGGTGTGAATATTATGTGGCTTTTATGGCATGATTCATACTACGATTTTTTCAATATCTTTGCTGGTTTTTATAGTGAGAATTTTTGATTGACATCCTTCAATTTCAAATGTTTTTCTACCCATGCAAAAAGAGTTTTGAAAATCCTCCATTTTTTAGCGTTGGGAATAAGAAAGTAATCTTTATCTCTTCGATAATATTTCAACTGAGAATTTCTGAGAGTTCATGTTTTTCGGTGGTTTTCAAAAGACTCACCCTTTGAATGTACAGATGTAAATTTTATCTACGACCCCTTTATGGATACATATCTGAGTGTGTGTAAGTATATATACACGACTATACTCTCTCAATAATAGAGTGAAATGTTTCAATTTCAATTTTATAAAAAGCTCTGATAGAACATCAACGGTGAAAACGTAGAACCAATGTCACACACGTGACATGGCGTCGAGATAGAGTAGAATTTGAGGGTGTTCTGGAGCTTTATTTTTTCCTTTTTTATATACTGACGTGAAGGGGGATGGTTGGAAATGTATGAAGAGAAGAGTGGAAGTGAGTCGGAGAGCTGCTGCGTGTAGAATACGCTGTTACATATGGAAAAAAAAAGTCAAGAGAAAAAAAAACCCTGAAGGTTATATCTTATATGGTGAGAGAGTCGATGCGGCAGTAACGTATATATATTTCACGTGGTACCTTTATTTCGATACGAGTGAACTTCGATCCCAGTACAAACCTAATTTGCGTTCCATCTCGCGAGCAAACACTCCAACATCGCGGTTCTTTCTCCATCCCACTCAACCCTGTACACATCATCCATGTACATAAGTATCTCATATATATACAAATTTGTATATGTTTCTTATGTCGGTATATATTTTTGCGATCGACGTCATACCCATGAGACTCACCCTCGAACTTTTATTGAAGGGGATTCAACATGCAGTTGTATTTTTTGCCAATTTCTTCATGTTGGTTTGATCGCTATGGAGTAATTCACATATTGAAAAAAGTTGTTTTCGTCAGTGGATCAATCTTGCAGTTGGAGAAGTGATGAGTTTCAATTTTGCATGAGTGTTGGTTCGTGGTTCGATCGAAATCGAGAAACCAATCACCTCAAATAGAAATTGTTAGACAAATGATTTTCCGACTTTGAGAAATATTTTTGTACTGGTAAATTTCCTTTTTGCCACTGATAGTGACACAAAGTAATAAATGACGGATTTTTTCACTCACCTGTCCATCCGCAATCTGCGCATTGAATGTCCTCCATGAAATATTGTTGTAAGTTTCGATTGGACAGCCATTCTATCTCCTGTCCAACTTTGTGACGCAAGAATTGTATTGAATATTGAATAAATAATCATTTTCAAAACGATCATCGAGCAAACCCTGTATATGTGCATACCAAAATTCAAATTCATTCAATTCATGTATTTCGTTTGAAACCTGATGGATGTTCTATGAAGAAACAATTACCGAATGGGATTCAAAATAGAGCGAGCGAAGCATTGTAACGGATATTCTGATCGCACGGAAATGGAAAATATTTTCATACAACGGAAATAGAATCAACTTCCGCAATGTCATCATCGTGTGGATCCAGGAGTGCGATTGAGTGTTGTGTCAATAGCATGGTCGCACAATTTGTATCCGTCATATTTCAATGTTTCAAAGAAGAATGAGATCAAGTTTGTTTTTGTCACAAAGCGATCTCTATTGGAATCTGAAGCGGCTTTTGATCAATCAACAAAAGAAGGATGATCTCCATCACAAAATATCATTCTGAATATTTCTATATTTATATATATTTCCATGTACAGCGTTTATTTGCAAAAAAATGTGAACATTAATTGAGAAATGATGAAATATACAGAATTTGCTCGTATGTGAAAGTGGAACACACGCATACATGTACACACTGCATTCCCTCTCTTTTTTGTAACATTTCGTAGTTTCTCTCCTCCTCCTATTTTTTGAAAGCTATTCTCTGCTTTATCCCCTTCGTACCCACACCCCCAACGATCTCCTCACTTTCTTTCTCTCAACGATGCAAAGAAATCCGACTCTGTTCGGGCGCTCAACAGGGAATCAACGAGATACGCGAATCCACTCACTTTTATTCAGAGACGAATATATTGACTGATATTTTAAATATTTATGAAAATAAAACAGAACAGGAGCGAAGTCCTCGTGAATAAATAGGAAACAATTGTGAAATAACATAAAAACATTACTATAAAGATATTATACAACTTTTTATTTGTTATACGTGTTCCGATGAACAATTGATATGTGTTATCAAAAAAAAAATTGATGAGTAATTGTTCTTTCGCCTTTTGACTTTTTCACTGGCAACAGTTTCATGGAATAATTCATTCAGAAGTCGTATCAATAACAGTTATTCATCAAATATGCCATGGGAATGAAAACATGTTTCCCATAATTTTCGGACACAGTGGAAATGAATTATCGAGCTTGGTCGCAAATATTTAATCGTGAAACTTACAAAAATATAATGGTGATAATGATAATAATGATAATAATAATTTAAATAACAATAATAATGATAACAAACTATTAATGATGATAGGGACTATAAAATAGAAATACGAATGAAACTATGATTTAGAGTTGGTTGAGATTTGGAGAAACGCGCGCACATCGTGAATTATCTTAATTATTCAATTGAGCATAAAATTAACAGAAAAAAATTATTTGTAATGGTAATTTATGAAATTACAATAATATGAACGGATATTTATTGAAGGTATGGCACGTACGCGTCAAGAGAGGTTATGTGACGAAGGCTATGGTGTTAGGAATCCGAATTCCATTTTAGCATTTCCATAAATCGACGTTTTTTTTTATGTCATCCCATCAATTTTATCCTGTTTAATCAACCGCACTTTCTATTATTTTTTTATATCTTCCTCATTTGGTTTCAACTCGGTTTTTACTTTGATTTTACCTGTGCATCTGGGACTGTTTGGATTTTTTGCTACTCTCGTTCGTGGGCGCTCGATGCAACGATGAATACGTAGACGTTAATATAACAATGCAGAAGACTTTTCAACCCTGGACGACGTGTTGTTATAATAGGAACCACCAAGTTATTCATTTCATTGTATATGTTCGTTCATTTATTAATTTTTGTCTTATTGTTTAACAAAATTTGTCGCCAAGGCGCATTGACACTAAATATATTACGATAAATTCATTTGCAGTGACGATTTTTGCCTTCTTTTATTTCTCTTTTGGGTTTATTTATACCTTCTATGATGTATATGTATATACAAGAAGATATTCAATACTATCTTGGGCTAAAGTTGGAAATGTGAGGGGATGTTATTGGTGGTAATCATCAGGAAAGGGATATTGCGTGTCACGATGAGTGATAATCACGAGCCAGTGTGCCATTCATATTTATTCGTGCATATTCACTAAATAAATTAACTAAAAGAAAAAGGATAGAAAATAAAATAACGATGTAAAGACACCAGCTCGTTCAAATTGTCTGTTCTTCTCTCTCATGATTTAAAAAGAAAAAAAAATTATTGATAAGTTTTTGCATTGTTTCTGTCACTACCCTATTAAACTTTAGAGCTTATTCTTCATCTTTCTTCTCATCGACCACTTCTCTTTCATTCAATTAAATTCAATTTCTTTTTCTTTCTTTCAAACCACGAGGCGAAGATAATTCATTTGTTTATTTAATTTTTATTTATTCATTATTTTTTGTTCAATTCATTTTTTTTTCTTTTTTGGTGTCAATGGAGTACGTATACATGTGTGTGAAGGTAAAATGCGGTCGCTCACAATCCGTTGGGTGGGTGTGTTCATATATACGTGTGGATTCAATGGTGTTTTTCATTTTTTTTTTTTTTTTTTCAAATTTATTTTGCTGCGTGTATCGAATGATCACCGTATTTCGTGTACAAAGGGAAAAAACAGTTAGTTTTTTGCAGTGTTTATCTTTTTTTGTCTTTTTTTTTCTTTTTCTTTACGGACTACAGCTAGTCATATCATTATGTATATCATACATATATATATTTATTCATATACATAATGTATATGTATATATA
>JABMBR010011904.1:0-38623 GCA_018881525.1 Meteorus sp. PSUC_FEM 10030008 | reverse complement strand
TTAATAAATAAATTGAACACACCGCGACAATGTATGGAAAAAAAAAACAATTCTTTTGTTTAATATATATGTACAGTCATTGTTCTTTACAGTTAATGTACAATTGAGTTGGTCCTTTCTCCGTCATTATTGTGATTAACCCACAAAAAAAGAAAAATTATTTATCTTAAACAATCAGGTGATTAATTCTGGAGTGACATAATAAATATTTAAATGATAAAAAAAAAGTATCTATCGAGCCTCGAAATTGTTTAGTAAATTAATGAAGATGATATGTTCATGTTCAGAAAGAGGTTAGGACAGAAAAAAAAAATTGATTGCACAATTTCACCAGTTTTTTTTTTTTTCGGATTTGTTTGATGGGGAAAAGTGAATCAGTAACGTAACGAATTCATATAACAGGAAGAGCAGAGCTGTGACTCTGATAAATAATGGCACCAGTAAAATTCATCGCAGCTGCAAGAACAAACACTGGCATCCAACGCCCACCCGATGTCGTTACCAATTCAGCGGTCAGAGGTCCACAAAGTATACCAGGAATAGTTGCAATGGTATTTGATACTGCAAATGTCATTCCAGCATGATTGGGCGCGACTTCAGCATGATTGCTGAGATGTCCAGCTGAATTGCATGCACAAAGTCCCATTGAAATTGATATGAAACTGAAACAAATATTAGTAAATGACTAAACTGAGTGATTATGTGCAATTGTGTATTGACATACATCACAGCAGCAAGTAAATTATCTACAGCACAGAATGCCAATAGAAATGCACCAGGACCTATCAAACCTATATTAGTCATTAACCTCCGGACAGACAACACGGGCCATCGTTTTTGAACTAGACTGTCAGCATTGTGACCAGCAACTGGAAAACAAGGAAATATTGAGAATAATTTGGGCGGGGAAATGAAAAATCTAATTCAAATTCGTGATTTATAGTGTAAGTAGTTGGAATTCTGTACCTATTCCAACAAGAGAATTGACCATGTATGGAAACGCAGTCAAACTCATACTTTTTTCATCTGCCGACAAATTTCTTGCCAGATATGTCGGTAACCATTGCATTATTATATAATTACTCCAATTCATTGCAAAATGTGCTATATACAAGGCCCAAAGAGGCCAATGAGTTATCAATTCAGTCCATCGTAAACTTCTATTTTGAATAATCTGAGGAAAGGAAAAAATTTATGACGTGAATTCATTTCTAATTGAGTTTTGTACGAAAAAAATTGAGGTTAGGGTTGAGAAAAAGATTGGCGAGTATGAAAATGAAGTAATGAAAACCTTCGGTACGAAGAGTGGTATTTCCTCTTGTGAATTTGTTTCATGGTACAAAAATATCCATAATCCACTCCATAAAATGCCTATTGAACCAAATAAATAGAATCCAACTCGCCAAGGCAATCTCGGACATAGCTAAAACAGGAAAATCAAGAGAAGATCAAAGAATGAATCAGAAATGTTAGTGGATATGTACCACAATTGAATGAATTAATCAATCATGCATCTGAGTGGATGACGTAATGGATCATAATGAAATTCAATTAATTTACGAGTGAAGCAACGACTTGTCCAACAGAACCAGCTGCAACGAGATATCCAAAAGCACGTGATCTCTCTTCAACTGGTACACTGTGAGCGAACAAATGAAATATCACGGGAAGTCCTGTTGAATAACAACCAAATTAAATATTATCAGATGTTTTACATTGATCATCATGAACCGTGACATGAGGAATGAATGGATAAATAAAATTTATGCAAAAATTACCCCACCTAGGCCTTCTCCTAATCCAAGTATAATCCTACATGTTACAAGTAAAGGTACAGAATGAGCCAATAACGGTGTTATAATTGTGCTCACAGACCAAAGAAGTACAGCTGACATCAATATCGTTCTACATCCAAATCTATTGACTGTACATGCGCCAATAATCTAAAAGAAAACAAGAAGCACATGTAGTTCAGCCCGTTTCAATGAAACCAATTGATACGTTAAAAAGTTAATGAAGACATGTTTAACAGACGTGAAATGAACACGTTCGAACAAGTTTGAAAATTCGTATTTTTTTGTCTAGCTAAATTGTTACCTGGCTAGTGAGATAACCACAAGCAAACGCTGATAATATCCATCCTTGCCAATGTAAAGTCCATTGATATTCTTTCGTCATTGGAACAATGGCTATTGGCATTATAACACGATCAGCAGCATTGATAAAATTTGCTGCTGAACACAAAGCAACTATCCGCGATGTGCGTGGAAGTATTGTAAACCTTGGCATCTTGGCCAAATAATTTTTGTATTGATAATTGATATTGTTAATGTCGTTTGTGTTTTATTCATGAATGGACTTTGCAACGTATTTTCCAATATGTCGGAATATTAATTGGACAGCCCTTAATTGATGATGTGATATGATACAATAATAATTGCGTTATCAAAATTATCACCATGTTTTTAAATTTGTCCTTATGTATTTCAATTGAATAGATACAATAAACATTTTGTTTTTTTTTTCTTCGGTATTTGTGTTGTTGTCTAACCTATCTTTGTGGTTATGTTATGTGATCAGCCTCGATCGTGATAATTAGTAATGTTTCTTTGTTCTGCAAGTTTTATTTTTAAGAAATATTGGAGGACTGGGTTTTTCTAAGTACCAGATGAACACGACACACAAATAGAAATTTTTTCCGACGTGTCAAAATGATAAAGAATTGAAAATAATTGATGTGGTATTTTCGTTATTGTTGGTAAGAGCGGAATTTTATGGTAGACTGATAGTGATGTCGCTACTGTCTATTTCTCCCGCCAAAAAGATGAGCTATCGTGGTAATGCGCATGCGTGTGTTCATATATTGTTTTGTTTAGATGTGAACGTAACGCGTTCTAACCTCGAAAAACTGTAAACGAACACAAACTTGGTGTTGTTGTAGAATTCAGGTATAAATTCGAGGAAATAAATTTATCTACATAGCAGTGAACGAGGTAACTACCCTTCGAAATTTTTACTTTGATGTTATGTGTCAATCTCACTCATGATGATTTAATATTTCTGGGAAGCAGCACAATGTCTACACGCCGGAAAACTCGAAGTACGAATAGCAGTGGATTGAACAATTCCAGGGACTTTGAAGTTGATCAAGACGAAGAAAATCATCTTGTGGGAATGGTTATCAGGTATATATTCGCAGTGAATCGTTTGAAAACTGCAATAACTGGAGATCAAATAAAAAAAATTTGTTTACCTGGTGGATCGCAAAATTATTCATCAATAATGACGAAAGTGAAGAAAAAATTGAGCGATATATTCGGTTATGAATTGATTGACATCGGTGGATTGAAGTATATTCTTGTAAATCAAATCCACAATCCCGATTTGGAGACATCAACTGTGACAGAATCAGCAGAACGAGTTCTCTTGTTTCTCACTCTTACTTATATCTTCATGTCATCTGACCATGAAAATGCATCGGTGCAGGAAGGTTTGTCTTAGTTCAATTGCAGAATTTTTATTACTAACAACCTCATTCATTGTCATCAATTTATTTTTCTAGATGATTTATGGCAGTTTTTCAAGAACCTTAAACTTTTAACTGACGACCATTCCCAACACAATTATTTTGGGAACATTCGAAAGCTGATCACTGGTGTAAATGTCTTCAATAGATTTATTTACCTAAATAAATTTCATTCATCAGTTCGGTTAATTCTTAATGTCATCATTTCTTTCCGTCTTGACAGCAATTTGTTGATCAATTGTATTTGATTCGGCGTAAGATCAATAACACTGATGAAGTTACATACGAATGGGGACCTCGATCTAATGCTGAGGTATCTCGTCGTTCAATTCTGGATTTTGTTTCGAAGGTAACATCGAATAATTCACGTTCAAAACTGCGATATTGAATAGAAAATTAATCTACTTTCCCAACTTCATGTCAATTTTATTATGATTTTGTTCATCATTGCAGGTATACAATGGCCGTGCGTTAGAAAGTTGGCCTATACAATGGACAGCAATACAAAATATAGAAAATCCAGGAATTGAAGTTGATGACTAGCATGTTCCATTTGATCCAAAGAATTTTTAGCATGAAATAACTAATTTATATACAAGTTTTATAATGAAGACAATAAAGCAAATATTTTTTTCCATTATTGCTGTATTATGTCCGCAACATAACCAACAGTCCGTGGTCAAGTTTCGATTCACTCCTATGCACATATTTATGTATATTATCAGGCACATGTATATGTCTATGTTATCGTAGACAATGAGAAACAAAAAGACGAGAAAATATACAATTTATATAGCGCACACGTCATACACATATACATAACCTCACTTTTTTCAGACATTCTGACTAAATTATGAATTAATTATTACTCTATAAGAATGGAAAAAAACAAGAACGTTAAAGAGTTGAGACCTCCGAAACCGAATTCAATACCAAAAAATGAAGAACTTTTGATGGACCCTGAAAGTCGTTTACGATCTCTTTCTGACGAAGCCTCAATGGTGAAAATTGACAATAACATTCCACCTCGCAGGTAATAATTGGCGGCCACTGATTATTTATAAATTCCTACTGTCAATAATGACGTTATTTATTCAATCATTTCGCATGACTTCTTATCTACATAACCTCCAAAATCATGACGATAATAATTTATAATTTACAGATATTTTCGGTCTGGTATCGAAATGGTACGAATGGCGGATGTTTATATGAGAGAAAGCAACTTTGAAAATGCATACAAATTATACGTTAAATTTTTAACGTAAGTATTTTGCAGTTTTTGCTAAATTGCATGGGTGGTTGTATGGAAAAGAAATGCTGATAATTTTAGAAACGACAGTCTTTTTTTAGAGAAAATACAAAAACATCCAGAATATAGCACAGTTCCAGCTAAAGATAGATCAAATAATACGGAAACATTGCGAAAAATATTTCCATTAGTTGAAGAACTGAAGAGTAAATTGTTGACGGAATTTAAAAATGATACAGTCAAGTATAATGCGGCAAAGAAAGAACGTGAAAGAACTGGTGGAGAAGATACGAATGAACAACAAAACGCACACGCGATGTAAGTGAAAATAGTTCGTAGATGTTGTGAAAATTGTTGATCAACAATGGTCAGTGTCAATACTGATGACTAAAGACGAATCGTTCAATTGAATTCATTTGCAGAATTCCTCCGCTACCTTCCGAAGACACTGACAAATACATTCCAAATTCCACATCAACACGTAAAGATGGATTGCGTAATATCAACATGCCAACAAAATTGATACGCGAATTTTTGAATTTCGCGTCTGTCAATACAGCTAACAACAAAGAAACTTGTGGAATATTAGCTGGAAAATTGGAACATGACACTCTACTTATCACACATTTATTGTTACCAAAACAAAGTGGATCATCAGATTCGTGTGTCACACACAATGAAGAAGAAATATTTGATTATCAAGATCAACACAGCCTCATTACTTTGGGATGGATTCATGTGCGTGTTCAACTAATTCCAAATCCTTTTAAACATAAATATCAATTACACAATGCGACATTGAGTTAAATCATCTTTTCGTATTTTAGACACACCCAACACAAACTGCATTTCTATCCAGTGTTGATCTTCACACACATTGTGCATACCAACTCATGATGGCAGAAGCAATAGCAATAGTTTGTGCACCAAAATACGATGAGTGAGTTGACCAAATTGATATCCAACATTTCCTATCACAATTTCAAATTATCAACCTTCGTCAATTCACATATTGTCGTTTTCAGGACTGGTTATTTCATATTAACACCAGATCACGGATTGAATTTCGTTGCGCGATGTAGAGCGACGGGATTTCATCCACATCCAAACGAACAATCACTTTACACGGTACTTATGATCCAGAATAAAACAAAACATGGAATGATATTGAAAGAAACTAATGAAAATTCTTTTGTTACAGCATGCACAACATTGTAAATTGGATCCAAACGCCAACGTGAATGTTATTGACTTAACCAAAAAAATAATGCAATAAATCTGGGTAGCTTTTTAAATTGTATATTCAATATAAATTCAAGGATGGAATAGAGCAGCTATTTTTGCTAATAACTAGTGAAGAAAAATCAAGGAAACAAATTATCACTGCTTGCTTTCGCATGCTGAATATTCTTCAATTGCAAGATGAATAATAAACCTTTTTAGTATTAATTCACGACGTTCAACCTATTGAATATTATAAAAATTTAACAATGAATTATTATTGCACATCGATGTATCTCATCACAAACAATTCGATTTATTAATATTTATATACAAATTTCTTTGATACTGCCGTATAAAATGCGTTGACAATGATTCATTCGATTAAACTAAAAGATAGCAATTTTCAATTGAACATTCACAAATTCATCATTAATTCATCTTACATTGTTCTATGCATTAAATTTATCGAGTATAAATTCGCGTACAAAACGTGGAAACAAAATTGTCAAAAATATATCAACATTGGAAAATACCTGTATTTATAAAAATTTGTATAATGAGGCACTGCTGTTTGTGCGTATGATCAGCTTGTTGAATCAGTTCATCAATTGATAGTTTGTTCATTGTGTTTCAATGGAGATTCAAATGTTATAGATTTGGTGTTATCCAATTCAGAACTTTTATTGCGAATTCAAAACCAAGAAAGCAGGCTGCATTTGCTGGAAATGCACGCAGCATTACTGGCACAAAACCTCTGTAAAGTCCGCGAGCACCTTCTTGTTTGATTAATTTACCAAATGCGTCAAAAATGCCTTTGTAAGTGCCTTCCGGGGCTGAAAAATGAGAAGGAAATTGGATTAATTGTTGCTCGATATTCAGATTGAATGATCACGTGATTTTTATTGCTAATACCAGTTTGAATCCGACTCTTCACAACATCTGATGGCATTCCAACGACCCAATTTGCTATTCCTGCACATCCACCAGCAAAAATTGTGGATAGTAAACTTAGTTTTTCATTATCTTTAGTCATCAAACGTTGTAACATTTCATAAGTCATGAAATACATCCCACTTGCAGGAACGTCTGTTTAACAATATGAAAATCATGAACACCGTTAAAAAATTTTTCATAACGAACAGACGATAGCAAACAATAGAGAACTCATTGACCTCTTGCAAGTGTAGCAACGCTTCCTTTATAAATACTTCCCAGTCCACCTGCTCTGTATAATTGTTTAATACAATCAACAGGTCCTTTGTATTTAGAAGTCTCTTGAATATGTTGAACTTGTAATAAACACTTGATACGTTCTCCTGGAGCAACTATAATCGTAGTACAAATTCCACTGAATACACCAGCAAGGAATAATTGTCCCGCTGATAATCTTTCATTTTCATTTGTCTGTTGCAATTGTTTTCCTACCCCAAATCCTAAAAAACTTACGGCGAATATTGGTGCAACACCGCTCAGTGGTGCTCCCATTCCTGAAATCAATTGTTTGTCATCGTATCATCCTCAAAACTATACGAAAATGGAACTAATAATTAACTTTGATGTTTCTATATTTATTCCACCTTTGAAAAGACCTCGAACTCCTTCTTTGGCCACCGTTTTCGTTGCACAATCCCACGTTCCATTATAAAGTGGCAATGAATTTGGTCCTACTGCTGCAGTTTGCAGACGTACCTACGAAACAATGAATTATTGATGAATAGATTGTCATAAAATAGGATGAACAACGATCGTTAGTAATTGTATGCAAATGATTCTTCGCTTCTTCTTCGTTCTTGATTCCAATTGACATTGATACTCATAACTACTTGGAATTCATTAAGTTCATGAATAGATGAATAAATCATGAATCACTGTATCAATGCAAACCTTAATCGTATCCAGTGGATGACCAACAATCACTGTGAGAACTCCACCAAATCCTCCACTTATGAAATATTTGATAGGACTGATGTTTTCTGCCATTGTGAATTCGCTAGTGCTGGTTCAGTACTGAGAGTTTGCAGATCTTTTAATTCCTGGCAACGATAGATCAACAAGTTTCTATCGTATAATGTGTATTCACGACTAGGTGATTTAATATCATTCAATTGTGTACTGAACATTGAACTTTTGATCACGTGGTACAGTTTATGGGGAACATAACCTCTGCTTGTTAGGCGAAATTGGAATTTAAATTATTTCTTTAACAGCTTTTATCAATTCTTACAGTATTGATAACAGAATGTGAGGTTAAAATCACTCAAAACTATTACTGATTGCTGCACTGCTAGTTCATGATAATTTAAAAATTCGCAGTGTTAATCAAAGAGTAAGGTTATGGTGTGAAAATATATTTAGTGAGTATTGATATGTTCAACAGTAGCCAAGAGAACTCTGTATTATCATATGAGTCGGTAATGTAGTCTCAGATTGACTCTGCAATATCGTAGGAGAAAGTGACGTCCGGTATCACTTAGAGCGTCTAAATAAAAACTTTTTGGTTAGTTTGATTTGGTTCGACTGTGTTTGATACTTTGATACATTACAAAAGTGGTATGATGATTTCCAGAGATGGATGTTGTTGAATAAATTAATATTTAACCCATGAATATTCTATATTTGAGGTTAGGATGTACTGAAATTCTTCATTATTATGAGTGAATCTGATGATACTGATATTTTACTTCTTATACCACCGGATTTATTTACTGTCGCATCATCACAATCTGAAGAGAGTTTGATCAACTGTTGCAACAACAATTATAAAAATAGCAACAAAATTGGTAATAGAAGAGTCAATGAAGACATTCCAATTGTGAGCGAATTATTGGATCACGTACAATTATTGGAAGATAGAATAAGTGCAATTGAGACTCGTGACAACAGTTTGAATCCATCGCTGATTGATGGTAATCATTCAGAATCAAGAATTGAAATCGATGATGAGCATCGTGATTTTTTGACTGAACAATATTTTGAGAGTTCAAGATCAATGTTGAATCAACCATCAGCGTCATGTTCAAGACGAAACTGTTCGAGATCACTCAATTATTCATCACCACAAGGAACACTATTAACAAACAATTCACCCATGTTCAAAAATCCTAACCTCGGAAACGGTGAATTGATATCTGGATTGCGTGATCATTCCAGAGAAGATACCAATGACAACATGGCATTTGCAACTATGAAGAATGGCGGTGTTGCTTCAACAGCAGCATCTACAATGAAAGAGTCATTAATCGATTCACTGAATATATCCGAACAATTGATTGGGTCCAAGTATGGTACGCGAGATTTGAAAAATCCATCATCAGTGACGTTGAATGATGCTGAGAGAATTTTTTCAGATGGCAATGACAGAAGGGATGAGAGATTTGATAAGGATCGATCAATAAGTGAATTGAATGATTTATTGTCAATTCAACGGAGTGATACATCACCTTACAAAACTAATAAAAATTATGCAACGTCGTTCAGTGACAGGAATAAACGATTGGAACAAAGTTTGTCACTTAATGTTACCAGTACACCTAAGAAACAATTTGGTTTACGTGAAGGAAGTTATTGTCGAAATGATGCTGGTGAAAATGGAGTCAATTCAGGGGATTGTCAAAGGAATGTTGAAATGAAGGGTGTTGGTAAAGGGCAAACACCGTTGAGTACAGAGTACCAAACATGGTGAGAATTAATTAGAAGTTCAATTTGTTGTTGATCAAAACGATTGACACGATCCATTTTGATCATTTGGTTGAGAATGTTGATCTGTATCCTCATGTTGTCCTCATTCACAGGCAATCGCAGAGATTAATTTCGTTATCAGACTTCTGGCTTCCCGATCGTAATAAAAGCGAAGAGGAAATGTTACGAATAAAATTGGAAGAAGAAAAATTTCGACGAGAGGTAATGCAACTGTCGATGTTAACATTTGGTATTCTTTGTCGTGGCGTTTTTAATTTGGCATTCTTCTTTTTATTCTGGTCAGCATTGTGAACAATTAATCCAGGAACTACAGAAACGATTGTTAGAACAGCAGGAGAAAGTAGCTGTGGCGATTCGTGTTGATAAAGAGAAAAGCGACATTATCGTACAGTTCCAAACGATATGGAGTAAATTCAAAGAACGTTGGAATTCTCTTGAGTCGGATTATAACGAATTGCAATCGTCGTTTGATAAAATGAAAGCAAAATATGAGGGGGAAATAAGTCATTTGCAATTGACAATAAAAAATCAAGAAGAAGAATTGTTGAGGTTAAATAATTTGATGAAGGAGTGTGAAGAGAAACGTGATGCAGCAGTTAAAGAAAAAATTGCTTTGCTGGAAAGTCATGTGAACGAATTGGAAGAATATAAATCATTGGTACAAACTGCTGAAAGTCGGAGTGAAACCGTGAAAAATGATTTTGATAAATTAAACGAGAGTCATCAACAGTTAGAGCAGATAAATAAAAGTTTACAACAGGATTTGTATAAAGAGAGATTGAAAAGTGGTGAAGTACGCAGTGAAATGTCTGTTATTCATAAAGCACTGGACACTTGTGAAGCTGAATTGACAGTTTTACGTCAAGAGAAAGAAAATATTTTGTTAAAATTGAAAGAAGAGGACAATCGAGTAGCTTTACTCACTAAAGACAAAATATTACTCATTGAAGAAGTGAATAACGCGAATAAATCTGAGGTAGATAATATTTCAATGTTTTATTTAATTTTTTCAATAAAGTTCCATTATTCTGAAAACATTTTCTTGGTTATGTTGCAGAATTTGGTGAGAGAAGAAATGAAAACTTTGATCGCACAGCAGGAGCTCAAACGCACCGAGTTGCGTGAGATTTATCAAAATCAAGTTGATGAAGTTGTGAATATTAAGTTGAAGGAATTTCAATCGCAACTGGACGCTGCTGAATTGACATTCCAGATGGAATTGGATGCAAAACAGAGAGCAATTGCTGAATGTGCTGCTAGAAAAATTAAAAATATTATTGACAAGTTTGTATATTTGTAACTGAATGATCAATGTGATCGATGAATTCTTCATTCTTGGAAACATTATCTTCTTGATTGTAGACATCAATTGGAGATAAATCTTCTTGAAGAGAAACATCGGGAGGAGAAACGTTTGTATGATATTAGGTTATCCCAAACTACAAAGAAAACAAATGCATTAGAGAAACAATTAAATGCACAACAAAATGCTAAATCACGTCTGGCTGATCAATTGCATTCACTCATGGAGCAACAATATCATCAGGCACTCCAAATAATATCAAGTGAGTTTCATCAATGTGGAAGAAAATACGGAGAAGTTGAATGATCATCCAATGACAATTAATTTTACAGCAGATAATGTTGCTGGAAATTATCAGCAACTCAAACGATCAAATGGTGACAAATTAATGGAGATTAATAATATGTCGAACAAGTCAGAAGATTTCATCGATATTTCATACGCAGAACCAGTCAGGTTACAGCCATTGAAGTCAGAAAATAAAAAAAAATTGGAATATCCATCAGAATCAGGTCAGGATTATGATGAAAGTCTGATGACGTTCGTATCTAGTGATGAGTCACCAGCAAATAAAGTTGGCGATTCGAAAGACGATCTGAGGAAATATATAAAAATGGTAAACAAATTTTGTAGTAAACATAACCTCACATTTCAACTCAAATATTTCCCTCATCGTTTGTTCTTTTTTCTTCAACAGATTCTGCAAATGCAAGAGTCAAAGAAACATTTTGTTGGAAACAAAATTGTTGATAACGATCACTCGAATTCTTCGGCTGAAGTTTGTCGTGAAATGCCCAGGAAATTTTATCTCAAGGCCGAAATGCCGAATGATTCATCAGATAACGTTGGTGAAGATAAAAAACCCGGGGCAGATAATGTAATACGATAAATAGTTTATTTACATTTGAGATACTGAGGTAGTTGGAATTCTCAGTCCAAACATTGCCCTCATGAGAAAAATTTTGTAAAATATTCGAACTACCTCAACTCCAATTCAACTGACCAATTCACTTCCACTAACCCAAACACTTTGCTCTTTCGCAGGATTCGTTACCAAATCATGAAAGTAAATATTTTCCGGTTCGTACAATTGCACAAATGGAAAGACAGAAACCACCATGGAAATGATCACCAGCAGAATGAGATCCAAGAGAGAATGACATCGAATACAAAAATAGTCTCTGAAATTGATTAGAGAGAACGGAAAACGGAAGCTCATTGATAGTCCTTATCCCCATTTTTCTCATTCAAAACACAGATAGTGTTGAATACATATGAGAGAACGATTCGTAGCATGAGTAAGTGTCCACTCACCCACTATTTTACATGCTTGTGAGAGATACAAACAGCAGTGAGACATTTTTATATGAATTTTTATAAAATACTGTAAGTGAAGAATCTAAAAAACCAAACATGGCGTCTTATAAACAAAATTTGTCTACTCTTTTTATTGATCCTCTATTGATTATGATTATAATAATGTTCATGGTGAATGAGATTTCATGTGGGTGGAAACGTGAACAGGACAAATCGAAATGTCCGAAAGTGAAGGAAATAGCAAATTTTGATATAACAGAAGTAAGTTGCACTTCATTACAGTCCATCAATTAATAAACAAATTGTGAGGTGAAATGAATTGAATATCAATCAGCCATAATTATGGAACTAATAAAGAATTCACGGGAGTAATTTACTTCTGTTCAACAACCATAATAAAGCTCATGTGAATTCAACAGGATCAATATCCGCTCATTCCACTCAATCATAACTGCAAAATTGATTTCAATTACAATTCCAATTCTTCCTTTCGACCGGAAATAATCCCTCCAATCTACACTCAATAACCACCGTGTTCTCACTGATTGTATTCCAGTTGAATTCACATCATGCTTCGTCAAATCACTTGGATTTTCACGTCAATTGATTCCCAAACAATCCCCCTCATTTTCTCAATTGAGGTTATGTTCATCAATTCATCAATTAAAAAATCAGCCGTCAACTTTCTATGATTCAATTGCCAATATGTTTTTCTCTTTATTCTCTTTATAATCAATTCAATTCATACAGTTTCTGGGATCATGGTATATTGTCCAATACTATGCAAGTTCTGAAGAAGCACTCGCATACAAATGTATGCGTGCTGAATTGTCATTGTCGGAGGACAAAGCCGAAGTGACAATGAATTTTACATACAGTTTTGTTGATGATCCTATTAACGAAAAAATAATTGGAAATATCACTTGGGAAATACCATATTATCATGAATCACCAGCACATTGGATTCATGCTGAGTTTCCCTGTACGTATTTATAATAACAAAAATATTCCTGATAATTTACAGTTACCATATTATACAATTATGATAATGTGTTTCCCTTTTACTAATTTTATCGATCTTTATATATAATTGTGCGAATTAAATTATCATTACTCATTGAATATTTCAGATGAAGGAATTTACAACACATACGTGTTGGATACTGATTATAAATCATGGGCTTTATTGATGCATTGTGCGGAGCAAAATAAAAGTCCACGTTATTTATCCAGTTTTATTATGAGTCGAAAGAAAAATTTAGGACCAAATTTCGTATCTTATTTACGAGATAAACTCCCGAGGTAATTAAATGTGATCCATACAGAATGGAAGAGGTTATGTGATCCCTTTAGATTGAAACTTGAGTCTTGTACATCGATTCATCAACATTTTTCTCTCCAGATACGACATAAACGTGGAATTCATGTTCCCAATGGAACAAAAGAACTGTAAAATGTCAGACGGTGATGCATTAATGGTTTTGCCAGTAATTGCAGCTAAAAAAGCGTACGCGGCACGACGACATTCATGATAATTGAAAGACAAAAATATAGAAAATCTTTTCGTATGTGAAAATTAACCAACAGAAAAATTTTCAAACTATTTGTATTTGTGTTTTATATCGAATAATTAAACAACTTGATTCAATCTGTCGTATTTTAGGGCTATTTTTATTAATTCATTTAACAACATATTATAATACTCTTCATTCCGCTTATTTTTTTTTTTCCATTTCTCGTTTGTCTTTGTTTTTGTTTTTACAATTAAATCATTATCGTGAATCGTTATTGTTCATTTTGTTTTATTCTCTCTTGACGTTCATCAATTCTCTCATCACCTTGTTCTCTAAATGTTTTTGTTTTCCATGAGCTCATCGTAACATTTTATCGTTCGACATGTTTGTATTTCATTTGTTATTTGACTCGAAACTTTTTTCCTTTAGTTTCATATTCCACCGTTGCAACTCATTTTTTCTCCTCAATATTACCATCAAATTCTTCAGTATTATGAAAGCATTCTGATACCTTGATGGATTGTTATTAAGGAATCGCTTTATGTTTCATCTTAATATTTTGTTACTGTTCATTTTCATTATTGTATAACCTGCAAATGTCGTTGGGCGTTTTTTACTTTGTCACGTTTCAGTCACATTATACAATATATCTATTTTTTATATGAATCACTGGATAATATAGCCACTACCAAACTCATAAGAAATCTTACAAAATCATTTGTTGTTATTCAGTATATTTTTCGCATATTTTTTTTCGGCATTTTCCTTAGTTTTCAAACTCAATTTTTCTTCACATCAAACTCTCGTCGTACTCATGCTCACATATAATGTTCATAAATTTGCGTTTGTGTATGTGTGTGTGTGTTAACATGTATATAATAATTTCAATCACACTCGATTTAGCCATGAATTAAAATTAAATTTGATATAATTGATCATACAATTGTACTTGGACTATTTCTAATGTTTTGCATTGTGTTACTTCGTTTTTTATTTTTGATAATGATGCAGATGCGACGACTTTGACAAAGTGATGATAAATATGTTGCTACAATGTCAATATCAACAATTTTTGTTGTTACAATTTAATATTGTTTGTAACAAAACAGTTGGATTTTTTTTCTTATTGTTAATTCGTCGATTTGGTTTGATACGTAATGAGGTTATGTATATCATTCGTCTCATTCGCAAGAAAATTGGTAGGCAAATCAAGCATAATAACAACGAAATGTTATCCAGTTAACAAAATAAAGCGTCAATGAATGTGGTAATTTCAATAATACCAACATAAAGATAATTGTTATGTTAGAAGCTGCGTTAATTTCTGACAAGAGGGACTAGCATACGTATATTATGTATAATAAACTCAAATGTACAATTGAAATAATGAATAACACATGAAAGAATGAATTACAAGATTGTTCATTGTAGTTGTAATAACAGAAACAATAATAACAATAGTGATCTGTTTTTATTCAAAATGATGATGCTGTTGCTTGACTTAACCTCAAATTCCATCATTTCATTTCAATAATTTTGTTATTACAGAATTTGTTAATTATAATTTTCTAACCCATACTTTTTGTATATTCTCCTTTCCATTTACTTCTATTATTTATTTATTTATTCATTCATCCTTTTTGTTTGTCATTGAAGGCATGTATGTGCTCTCATTAATATCAATTGTTTACATTCTTGTTTTCATCCTGCATTATAATATTCTTGATTATTATCTCATTGAAAATGAAGTATGAAAACAAAGTGAAATGAATAAAAAAGAATTTATATATATATATTAAGTATGAATATACAAATAATTTCATATCGCATTCGATAAATTAATTTAATCACCCATAAATGATTGTTTTCATTTTTAGAAATAAATCAATTTCCGAACATTTTTGTGGTTCGGTTTTTATTGTAATTATTGTGTTATTCTTCCGAATATGGAGCGTTCATTGGAGTGAACAATTTTCATGTACACAATGTTTATACTGAGTTGGAGCAAGAAATGAAGAAAAAAAATTATTCCATTATTTTTGTTCCTCCATTTTGTTTTTGATAATTCTTCATGTTTTATCATTTTCATTATTCCTTTCACGATCAATTATTTTCTATACTTGAAAATTTAATTATTGCAATTAATCAGTTCGCTACCAGACGAAATTCTATAATTTTTCAATTTTTTTTTATTAATTAGTGCATTTTCTTCACCTTTTTTTCTCTATTTTCCTTTATTTTAACTAGTAACATGAGTTGTACAGTTAAATAGTGGGGGGGGGAGAAAATGGGAGAGAGACAGATAGAGACATCGCGTAAGTAAGAGAGAGAGTAAATGAGAGAGTGGTAAATTATTGAAATAAAAATAATTGTTTTTCATTCTTCCAATTATATTTGAACAAAGTTCGTTTCTCATGATGACGCTCACTTAATAAATAAATTCCCTAAAAAATTGTATTCGTTTTTACTCTCTCGTCTCCATCTTCTTTCATTCGATAAAATTCAATTTTCGTTTATTTCTCTCCATGTCTGGGATTGTTAACCTAATAAAATCCATTATAATTCTTCGATTTCAATTAATCCCTTGAAGAATAAATTGCTAATTGAATTACTCACATATATTTCATAATCACATTGTACACACGAATCATCACACGAATTTTCTTTCATATAAAAATAATACACATGAGAATTATCCCTCATACAGAAAAATTGATTTCACACTGTGAAAGAAAAATTCTTCATCTGCAATAAAATAAAATTCCGTTAGATTAACTTCATAATGTTTACATAAATCGAACAATTGAATACCTCCGTTGAAAACATAACCTCGAAAAATCAATGAGGATGATTGAGACTATGGAAAATTATTGAAACAATTCATCTCTATCTTATGTGAAGAATGAATTCGAGTTTCAAAATAACGAAATGGCAATTCATCTTCAAAGGATTAACTTCAAAAATAGTTCAATTAACGCGACGATATATGGCAATATATTATTCAATAAATTTATATCGATTCCATTTTGTATTTTGGTTTTCATTTTTTTCTCTTCTTTAATAATTATTTTAATTTTCTCTCCACTTTGTATTGGGTTTATCAATAAATAATGTCAACTCAAGTTAACCATACGGCTATCCGTCAATTCATTAACTCACAATTTTCATTATTCTTTTAATTATCTCATTTATTTATTCATTTATTCAACCGAATGGTTTACGACAGTGTGACATCATCAATGTGAACCTATTATTCAGAATAATACTTATTGAATCTTGTTGTGCACAGAGAATGTGGATTTAAATTGGGAACATGAATAATTACAAGCAAATACTGGAAGAGTGATGATCAAAAAGTCTTTTTCTATAGCAGTGGCCATTTTATTACTTCAAAACTTTCCACAAATTATTTAATCTCGTGTTACTTTTGACCTCTCAGTTCTTTTCTTCAACAATTGTTACCTTTACAAATCATTTTCAATCATTTCATATAATTTAATCGCTTCTATTGTACGTTCGAAATTCGTTCTCTGCGCACTTTCCTCATTCTCCATTTACCTTATAAGTTTCTTTCTTCATCACCCATATTCGTGTGAAATTAATGAAAACTTAGTCAATTTGTCAATTGAATCACGTCAATTTCGTCACAACAATTCATTTCATTATTTTTTCGTTCTTCTAACTTTTCTATGCAGAATTTTGGACCCATCAATGTCGTTTGATGTTTCTATTGAATTTTTTTTCTGTCTTCATTGGATTTTTTATTTTCTAAATATATTGACGATTATTTTCAATTGATGAGCCATTATAATCTGCAGTTATAACGTGTGTTGGTGAGAATCGTTGTCAGTAGACCCATCTGACTGGTGTCCACTGCGGTGTTTTTTGTATTCGCTCAATTGCAGCTTCGAGTTGGCCAATTGTGTCTTCAATGTCGTCATTGACAATTGTTAAATCGAAAAAGTGTCCATACGCCTGCTTCAGCATGTCCGATTCCTTTCCAAGTCTCTCCAAACTTCCGTCGTACTATTTAAATTCATTAAATAAATAGAAAGCTAATTACAACTATTTAATTATCCAATAAATAAATTGAAATTTCCTTGAAACAGTTGGTCAAAAAATTTTTCATTCAAAAATTGTGCTCATTACAGGTGGCAGAGTATCCTAAATGATCGATTTGAGATACCGACCAAAGAAGATGGGTCAAGGAAAAATGAAAAAAAAAAAAAGGGAGATTCACACAGAAAAAGTAGCTCAAGGGCGGAATAAATCAAAGAAAAATAGTCTAGCGGAAACATGACGTAGAAATGTTCCAATATCTGAGTCAAATGTAGAAAAACGTGAAGGATAACATAGAAAATCAATGAACAGTACCGATGAAGACATAACCTACAAATAAATAACATCATAAAGACTTGATTGGAATAATGGAAAATCAATGAATAGTACCGATGAAAACATAACCTATAAATAAATAACATCATCAAGACTTGATTGGAATAATGGAAAAACAATGTAAAGAGAGAAAAGATAAGAAAATAAAGAACTCACGTCATTGAGAGTTTGCACAGCAGGTGCCGCTATGAATACAACATAGGGAGCAAATTCAGCTGTTCGTAAAATTTTCAAGGCTTGCGGTTCCACATCCAAAATTGCCATTCGACCTTCCTCATGAATTTTTCGTATAGTCTCTAACTTAGTTCCATACATAGCATCTTCATGAGTTCCTTTATAAATATTAAAATGAGAAGAGTTATTGATGATGCATATAAAATGAAGTTGGATGTTGAGTAAGTTGATGTTGGATTGATGAATCAATCAACATAAATTGACTTACCATACTCAAGGTATTCGTTTGCACTGATGTCCGCCATCATTTCATCGTGTGATACGAAGTAATAATTACGCCCACTTTCTTCGTCGTTTCGTGGAGGCCTCGTTGTATCTTTTCATGAAAAAACAAATTTATACAGCAATTAATTAACATTTCAATGGTACAAGTTCATTTGTGTATTTGACACAACTTTTAATGGCAATTAATTAAAAACTTCACTGACAAAAAATTCAATATCAAAATATACAGCTACGAAGTATTGCGTCAAATAAAATGCGACTGGTTTTTCAATTACTAAAAACCGTAACCCAATACAAAATGCAGAATATTTCGCTATTTGGCATAGAGAAAAAATCGCGAGTTTATGAATTTAATTGGATATTCTACCGAATGTTTTCATTTCCTTCATATTTAAATACTCACGTGGAATTGGATAAGCATATTTGTCTGGATGCCTCGCAATTATTGTGTTTTTAATATGACGACGGCCAACACCGTGCGCTCCCAAAAGAACTAGAGTTTTACGTTGGAAAGCTTCATCTGTTGCAACAAACAAATAAAATTGCTCAATAAATTTGAATTAAATATTCTACACATTACATTACAATACAAATGATAACTAAATTTACTCACGAGGTACTTTAACAACTTCCTCATAAGTAACCAGGTCCAGCTGGTCAAAAACTGCGTTGTGCTTAGCAAGATATTTATCCTTGTACTGTTTTTTCTTGCGGCCAAAAATTGAGCAATTGACTGGACATAACCACATGAAATAAACAAAATGTTAGCAATTAATATTTATCATTTCTACATATCAATATTTAAAAATTTCGCTTATTCACATTCCAATTTTGTAAATAAATATTATTTTTAAATGATCAAATCAGTTGTAAGCAGTGCATTTAAATTGTCATATAATTATTGACTGTCGTCATTGATTTTACCTAATTCAGGCAGTTTTTTTTTCACACTAATTCATCACATGCTTTATCGATAAATTCTATGTATTAATTAATTGTGATAATTATCAACAATTACAATTAAATAATCAAAGTCTGAGAAAGAAAGATTTGCCATTTCTGTACATTTTTTCACTCAAGTGCAATTTTTTCATTTTTTTTTTTTTTTTTTCATTCTTCAATTCGATTTTCCAATTGTTTATATTCCTTACCTGAAAATATAAGACAATATTATGCAAAAAATTTCAACTCAATTTAATATCAACGTTAATCAGAAAATACGAAGTTGAATATTATTTTGTTGATGGATATAAAAATAATTTTCTCCTCTAATTTATCATGAAAAAAAAAAAAAAATGAACAAAGCTGAAGTATGAAAGACAGACAGGAGATGTGTGAATTGTTGAAACAAACGAACAAATTCTTTGGATATAATTGTCATAATAATTAATAACAATAATTGATGGTTTCATGATGTGTTTTCTAGAAGAGAGAATATACATAAATTCATATATATTGAAAAATTGTGGAAAGTAAATATAAACAGTGAATGAAACAAAGTTCCAGCAGGTCACAATAAATGATTGGGAATGAAAATTGGTTGCATTAATTTATGTTTATATATAAATGATGCAATTAATTGTGAATGTGAGATAAAAAAAAATGGAAAGAATAAAAATTATGAAGATTGAAATAACAAAATAATTGGTCAATGACGTGGAATCAAATTGTGCTTCGACTAAAATTCACAATATTGTGTATACCGAAATTGTCTTTGATTCTACCTGGATATAAAAATTGATCCTTATGTCAATAAAAAAAATATTTCCAACAGATTAATAAACAAATTTTCATCTCAATAATCAATAAACAATAATTGATAACCAAATTCGTTTCCTTTTCGTCATAATCAAGTTCCGTTCAACAGAATTTCCATATTTTCATGGCGTCTTCGAGATAAAAATCGAATGACTTAATTAATCAATAAATCAAACGGAATAATTTCGATTTATCGACTAGCGCCAATTCACTCAATCAAAACGAAATTTGATGAATCCGGATCGATTTTTGTTCACGGAAAAAATGGAAAATTTGAAACAATTGACATAAGGATTGAGTAAAAAAACAATAAAATTGCTACAAATGGTGCTCAGTTCAGTACAAATATTCGTGACTTTATAAAGAGCATTGAAAACTCTTCACCTTCGTGAAAACAAAGAATCATTTCCATTAACTACATTAGCGAATAATTTCTAACAAACTTTCTAACCTCTAATACCAAATGTGAATCAATTCTCATCTACTTTCCTTTCAATTATTCTAACCAATCGCGTTGACAATACCGCAATCGCTAATTCAATTAATTTATTTAAGATAATAAAAATAATCTACAATTCTTTGATTGATTTTTTATTTTATCTAAATAGCTTTTGTGAAGTTTAATATTTTTTTTTGTTTCGCTGCAGGCAGTTTATCTCATACCTGTCGAGCTGTCACAGCCCTCGGCGTGAGGAGAGCAGCCACCCTCTCCTTCAGCATCTATCCCGGACAACATACAATTATAATAATTACATTACTAACACCAATTCTCCATTTTTCTTTAGTTTTTCTAATTTTTTATTCATTCATTATTGTCATTCGATTCAAACTAAATTGCCTAAATAACTTCAATAAAATTCTTTCCATTTAAGAATCGATATAAATTAATATAAAAACGTTATAAACAATTCACGAATTAAGAACTAAAATTGCACAATTTATTTCCCCCTTAAAAATGTTTCATCGACATTTTTATTCTCCATTTTTAAATTATCGATGATGATATCTGAAAAAGCTTGACAATGATTAACATGACAACGTTTCTTAATTGTCATTGGATGTTATTTACTGATGCGATGATTAAATTTAATCCGAAAGTGATAATGAAAAGAAAAAAATAATTGCAAATTGTTTGTAACATTGGCAGAATAATTCAATTCTCGACATTTTTTTCAGTTATACCAAATAATAAAAATAAATATCACTCGATAATATAAATAAATGAATAAAAACACTCTCGGATTAAAGTTATGAAAGCTGCGCAGACACAAAGTGCGATCTGCTGGAACACTTCTTAGAGTTAAATTCGTAGTTTGATTAATTCAACAACCAGAATTACTTTTCCAGTTAAACTAGAAACATTCCGTCATTTGTTTGTTTTATTTGAATTCCATGTTGGTATACCTTGTTCTTGTTTATTTTTTTTCATCGCCATACACGCAATTCGCCATTCTTGTAGTTCTGATGATGGAATAAGTCCTGCTGAACCTGCAGCATTGTCTTTACGCGCTTGCCACCAATGATGATCATCTTTACTTATTATTTGTAATATATCGCCAGTTTTGAATGCTATTCCAGCTTGTGCGCATGGTATATGTTCGTCTTCAAGTGGATCGTAATCAAATTGGGCGCGTACAAAAATCTACGACAATAGATGCACAAAAAATGTGTTTATTTTCATTTTTTTTTAATATTAAGTCGATTTTTAGGTTTATCAAATGTCTACAATTACGATTTGGCCATCGGATTTGTGCTGTTTCATTCTTATTTACCTTATGAAATATTGCGTGAGTGAAAATGAAAAGAGGTTATGAGCGCGAGAATTTTCTTTCTATGATGAACAAAGAGAATTTCAGTATTTTTGGTTGGTACCCGATGGAATTTACTTTTTCCATGTCGGCAAGTTGATTTGTGTTGCTTCTGTTCATGTGAAATTTATCATTTGGGTTTTTCTTTAATTGTTGGATGCAACGAGTCGTTTGAAGTTGACTACAAATGAAATTTTCATGGCGCATGAAAATTCTTCTCCATCACACTCACACAATTATTCTCCTCTTATTTACAACGTAATAAAAATTGAATCGTCAAGAATAACAAACAAATTCATAATACAATAAATACACAAAACTGAATAGTTCAATTGAAGTAAAGAAAACATGAATGTCCTCTCATATATAAATGTAAATAAATATTAAATATTTTCACGTTTCGATTGTTTGGAAAAATATACCAAGACTATATATGCTACATGACTAAATTGTTGATGCAAATCAAGCCCACTTCAATAAATACTGACAAACATAATAAATCGATTTAACAATGACAACTGAAAAAATAATAGTTGAAATGAAAATGAACAAGAAATTCAAATAAAAAGAGAACAATCGTGACTTCAATTATAAAATATTTGTCAAGTGTTCTATTCAATTTTCGCATAAAGGTGCTTCGCTCCATCGACATAAACAAATACAACAGTGTAATAAATTGCATAAATATATTATTTTTTCAACTACATTTTCGAGAGGTTTCTCAATTGCTCTACATGCCAGGTCATTGCATTTATATTTCCCTCATTCACGTTCGATTTATCTATGTACAATGAATGAAAAATAAATGAAACGAATGAATAAATAACAAGAATAAATGGATATAAAAATTGTGGTCGAGTGAGGTTAGATACAGTTGCGGATTTACAATCGGTGACGTGTCAATAATAACAATTCAATTAGGGACAATTTTTACTTCTATTCCATATGAATTTATATTTGTAAAAAATGGGTGGTGGAATAGTTATTTAATGAATCAATCGATCGATTGAATATAAGAATTTTGATTCGTATTTGTTTTTGTAGGTTATGCAGGTGTTTAAAAGGTAAACGAATTAGCTTTCTAACTACAGCAGTCCAATCACACCAGATCAAGTGGCGGTACTTACTAATACTGGCAGAGGCCTAATCCTGAACAACTAGATTGTTGAAGAAACAGAAAAAAAAAGAATATTTATTCATTAATTGGTCAGTGGTAATTGAATTTTTTTGTTTCAATTTACTCTACTTTCGTTTTTTTTTTGCGTTTGAATTAATTACGATGTGTCAGCCGATTTTGTTACATCATTTGCAGTTTGAATAGATTAGTCGACAATTGAATTGATTGGAACAGAGAAGTATTCAAGTACTTGCAAGTAATTGTTAATTTTTACTTTTAATTTAGCATTTCACACGTTTCTAACCAATTCAACATTGTTCCTTCCTTCAGAGTTCCCGAAAAACAAATGAAAATAGTTCAATAACACCCATAAATAAGATAAATTGAACTTGTTGCAATCAATGGTGAATGAAGTGATTTTTTGTTGGAGATAAAATCGGCTTTCCTGACTTTGTGCAATCAATTTTCCTAGTGACTTTGAGCTATGGTTCAGGACATTTTTTATCTCTGTTTATTCAACTCCTGTTGTACCATCCGGATATTTCATCTATCAATAAAAAATTGGACCAATTATTCTCCGAATTTTATTCAATCAAACTAACCTCAAATTTCAATAAAATTCTCACATAAAAGTAATTCCGGCAATTTTTCCAATCAAATTTTTCAGCCGTCACATCAAAAATTCTTCAACATCTCTGTGCCAAACAAACCACCGTGATCAGTAGCTACGCGTACAATTGAACATCGCTCGCTTAATTTTGTCTTTTCCCAATCCCAAAACAACAATTATGTCATTAACTTGTCGATAGAGCGTGCACTAATTATGGATAGTGGATTCTTCAACGTACATAAATACAATATAAAACTAAATTTGCTTGAGGAAAGAGTGTCTATAACATTCATAATTAATAAATATATGAAAAAAGAATAGAAAAAATTATATTTCATTGTCGTACAGATAAAAAGGGGTAACGACAACTCGTCTGGTGGACTGACTGCTCGGTTAGTTCCACTGCAGTTGTGTATAAATTATTCACAATAATTATCGATGATGAATGAATAATAAAATTAGTCAATTGACTGTCTCGCTATATCAATACTGACCTCTCACCGTCGCATATTTAATCAGGACAATTCAATCCTAACTATACAAGATATACATTAAGTATACAATTAACCTCTCACAACGCGAATTATCAGAAATGAAAAAGAAAAAAAAAATAAACAAAAAAAATTACTCTTGTTGGTTAGTTTTTTTATTTTTCATTTATTTGAATTTCATGGTGTCTCAATGAATTGGAAAATGAAATGAACTTATTCATCTGCCTTTCCCTCTAGTTCATGTGAATTTGTAACACATTTGAAATATTTTAAAAAATTGACAAAAAATTTTTTTGTGGGGCTTACTTGTACCTCGCAAGGTGGTGGTGCAATTCTGTATGATGGCAATATTTTGAATGTCACTGATCCTCTTGCTTCACGCTGCGAAAAAATGTAATTTTTAGGTTATGTGCATATTGTTTGGAATTCATTTGTTTATGGAATATCCGATCGATTGAATATGGATGAATTGTTGCCCATTACTTACCAGCATTTTTTGTAATGTGTTTACAGATTGATTGGCAACTGGTATTCCATTGATCTCTTTGATTTCATCGAGTACATGGAGGGTCGCTTGTCTATGAATCATTCCGCCGTGCATAATTCGTGCTACGACACATTTACCGTCTTCATTCATTTTTAATGTTATCCCCTGATATAGAAAGTTTAGCAATTAATTAACATGTGGAATTGTTGTACGTTTTTTTTATCTGATTGTTGTAAATTTTATTGATTTTCGCGATTGATATTCAAAGGTCAGATTTTATTTTCGTTTGCTCGTGTCTCTCTATAAGTCAATATCTTTGAAACCAATAAATCCCTTTTATGTTTTAGACAATGAATTTCGACCATGAACTTGTCTAACCCTAAATATTTCATACCCCAAAATAAAAGTGAAAAAAGAAACATCACTGAACCCAAATTGATTATTTACCATTGGTTCATCGGTATTTTTCTGAAATTGTACAAGTCTGACCCGGGTGACATTCTCAACATCCATATCACCATTTTGACCTTCAATTTCATCACCACCATTGAGATATGGTAGTAAAGGTGGTGGTGTAACTCTCGCTGCTTCTTCACCATAAACTTCATGGCCCGCGACATCATGCGCTTGCAGCAATGACTAAAATCAAAAAACATCACAAAGTGATGAATCATCCATACTGAGAATTCTGTACGTTGATAATTGGTTGATAATTCAATTTCAGACTCCATCTATTTTAATTATCAGCTTTGATAATAATCCAAGGACGATATTCCACTGCGAAAGTTCCAATGTTGGAAATTCCTTTCAATATTTTTTCCTTTCCCTTTTTTATTTTTCCCATCTTACTTTTTATACGTTTTACACTTTATCCATTTTTCTTGTTTTTCTTTTCTTTTTCAAATTGTAATAGAGATCAATGATGAGCTCTTGCGACAGGGAATACAGTCACGACAGAGCAAAGTACCGCAATCGTGCGACTGCGCTTTAGGAAATCGCACACGCAACTCCTCTTTCTGGGACACAAACTCAAATCCTGCATTCTATGCTGGAGGATGTGCACATATCCATGATACATATATCATTATTTTCATATACACAACGTTGATACATATAATGGTCAATCAATACTGAAATAGATTTGATAACAGATGATCCTTCAAGAACAGAACATAATTTAACTAAAAATTTTCCAACGTCAAGATCAATTGGACAAAATCCCATCATTCTCACACAACTTTAACCTCAATTCCAGTTTTTCCCCAACACCCAGAAACATGAAAAACCCACACGGAGAACTTTCTGTGTTCAAATGTTTTATTACTCTAACCTATAAATTCCCTCACAACAAAAAATGGATAAAATACTTGGAGAAAGCTTTGGAAATTCTCCGACAATAAATTTCATCCCCAAAATACCATCTAAAGGATGTAAAAAAAATCCTCAAACGTGGATAAATTCGACTATCCATAAAATAATTTTGATCGTTTACCTGATGCGCGTGACAATCTGGAATGCCATTAGGAAACTTGAATCGAAATGGACTATGAACAGGACAATTGACTCTCAAGTGATTTTCAATAGAATATTGTAAAGGTTGATGACTATGAGTGCCAAAAATAGCTGGATCTGTGTTACCACCACCAACACGATTAGGTGGATGTTCAAGTGACCGACAAGACCAATTACTACCACCTCGATGATCAAGTGGCCGCGTATTATCACCATCCGATATTAATCTCCTATACTGTCCCGATTCATGTGATCTATGATCAAACAATTGTGGCATATGATCAACCGAACGACAGCCATGATCATGAGTGAAATAATGTCCTTGAGCACGACCATTATGATCCATCAATCGACAAGGATGTTCAATAGCACGCTGATGATAATCAACACCACCACTACGTTGAAAATTATCTATAGGTCTTGGTTGTTCAGTGCAAATTAATTGTCCAGTTTGTCCACGTCCAATCTGCTGCTGAACATTCATATTAACTGGATGATGATCAATTGGTCTCATTGTATCTATTGGATGTGTATGTTCAATAGCTAATGGCGGTCTGCCAGAATCAACTGACCTCATTGATTCCATTGATCTCATACTATCCATTGATCGCATATAATAATCAATAGGCCGAGTTGGCAATGAATCAATTGATTTACATGGTCTTGCCCAACAATTCGCTCCATTTCGATATTCACAATTATTCTGCAGTTGGATCTCTGCTGTCTGATGATTTGGTGTCCAATCACTTCTGTAAAGATCCATCACATCTATCAGAAAAAATACTTCATGTATAATTTTTTTGCTCTTTGTCTTTTTCTTCCTCTTCTAATATGTGTCGCTTTGTTTGGGCGAGAGTTGGTTGGTTCTCACAAGAGCTTCTTTCAATTATTAATGGATCGTCTGATTAGAATCTTCCACTAGTGCCAGTCTCTTGGCTCATCATCTTGCAGACCAATCTCAGCTGCCATGTAATATTCATAATTTTTGTCAACGACAAAGACTTTTTCTCGGGTTTCTCGAATCTTTTTTGGGGTTATGTTGATGGTTATTGCCAATAATCGAAGCACAATTTCACAGCGTCAATCACATTCACATTCACCAGGACACTTTTCTCTCTGTCATTACAATAAAATATATTCACATTACAATTTTTTCCTATGTCAACACCCCATTGTTGATAAATATTTCTCTTTTTTTAGTATTGGACATGAAATAAATAACGAAACATATCAAACATTCATTGTTGAAAAATTATGAATGGTTTGTGATGTCGCAATTGTCGTGACACAATAATTGGAATGGATATGAATTTATTTGTTGTATTTGTCGGTGTTACTGTTGATATTAAACGTTTGATGGTTATCAATAATTGTGTTATTATTTGTATTATTAATTTATTATTATCAAGGGATTGTGACACGAGAAAAGTGATAATAAATAAAATAATACGAGTGAGTGCCGCAGCAACGGGCAAACGACACATAGCGATGCCGCGCTCACCAGCACTGAAAATCTTGTGCAGACTCTGGCTCGCGCAGTCTCATCAAAATCAACCCCCTGGCTTTCTCCCTACCCCCAACATATATTCAATGGTCGTTTCTCTTTGCGTCTCGACACCCCTTGAACCATTTCACCTTGATATATGTAGGATATCTGTGTCTGTATAGAGGGAGTTACCACCCCCGTTCATAGTGTTCCTGTTCCCAGCGTCTGGACCGCAATCCTCGTTTCCATCCCTTCAATGCTGTCGTCTGCGCACACCCTTTTCCATCTTGTGTATGTATATTTATGTGGAGTGGATAAATGGGTGGATGGATGTGTGCCATCTCGTCGATTACTCCTACTGCAACCCACTCACGTTTTTTTTTTTTTTTTTCACTTCTGGTTTTGAGTTTGATATTTCTTGGAGATGTTTTAGAAGATGTAAAAGCTGAGAGGATTTTTGTGGATTTTTTTTTTATAGAGCTTTGACATTTTTTTTCTAGTTGTGAGTTGTGAGAGGCTTCATAGAGGGATTGTGATGAAATGTTTTGAAAATTTATGAAATTCTCTGTATGTAGGTTCAATTATTTGGTTAGAAAACTTTTTAGGTTATATGTTGAGTTCAAATTTGGTTTGTTTTGTTGTCAGACTTGATGGATTGAAACAAATTTTATGATTTTCATATGTTGAAGATTTATAGTTGACAATGTTGCCAATTTATTTAGAAATTGTCAAAGGGAATTTTTTGTGATTGAATTCGCTGCATGGGGAAATATTTCCTATAGTATTTCACCATTCTCAGATGATAATAAAAGTTTATTGCACTGAATTGCGCAATATTAGATCACTTTATATAATTTCAACAACCGGGAAACTAATAGATATGAGTTTTAATGAAAATTTGTAGAAGGAAATATCAGGCGAATGATAAAATTGAATTTAATTTGCTCATAAAAAAGAATTGATATTAAAAGAAACTTCTATCCTTCTTTCCACTTCATTGTTGAACATCTCAATAGAAGTTCACCAAACATTTAATTCGTTCTTCATTCTCACTAAGAAAAGAAATTAAAAAAATCCCCATTTTATCTTTATTAAATTTAATCCACACTACCCTCAATCCGTAATTACACAACATAAAAACCGTCCATTGAAATTCAATTTTATGCACTTTTATATCCAATTTAACCAATTGGCGATCGATTGGAGAAAAAAAAAGGTACAGCGAATTACAAGAGCAACGAGACGCGAAAACTTGCGCCCCGTTCATCCGTATTTTACTCCATCATTTAATCCCCCCCTGAAAATAGGTCGGACATTCTGAAATACCCTTTTTTTTCTATCATCAACCTAAATCGAATTCATCGTGGCCACTACTATCAACATCATCAACAAAAATAGGAAAATCACGTATCAACATAACCTCAATGAATTGTCATTCGAATAATTAATGAAGGAACTCATCATAATCAAATAATTTCCAATACCCTCAATAAACTACAACCCTCTATTATTGAAAAAATACAATTTCACAATTCAATAAGCAATATAATCATTTACACAAATAGCAACATTAATTGAACTTTGATCAATGGTTGTCATTAACTATGAATATTTAATTTTGTTAAATTTGATGAACGGATGTTTACACGGCGGAAATGGATCGTTTATCTCATTACTGCATTTACCTATGTTCAATTCCAATCAAACAATATCATCAAATGAAAAATAACAATAAATTTATGCAATTAACAATCAATTGTCAATACCAATAAACATCGTTCTCATCAGTGCATTGTTGCATTTAATAAAAACATGAAATTCTCCATCCAGTAAATATTCCAAAATATAAATTTTATAACTACTCATTTATTTATTCATCTGTTCATTATTATTCTTTTTTGTGTCCACTCAAAATATGAAGAATGTCAAGGGTGTTGGTAGTAAAAATTCGCGCGTGCGTAGTTGAAATGAGTGCCTAGTTTTTAATATCGGACCTAGGTACAGTGAGACAAAAGCTGAAGGGGAAGCGAGTGAGTGAGCTAACGCAAAAAGAAAAAAGTACCCGGTACAAATTGCTTGGTCGGATATCTATTTTTTTTTCCTTCAACTTTCCTATTTTTATTTTTACTTTTTCACCATTCCCAACATTCTCCACTCATTTCAGTTCTTTTTATTTCACTGAATAAAATTCACCGAGCAACCAAGTACAAAAACCAAATTAACTCCACAGAGTTCACTTCCATTTTATCAATTCGAATTCATGATAAATATTTTCATTATATTTGATGAAAATGGATCAACAACGATGATTTCCTCTACTAATCCAATGATTTCAATAATTAAAACAGGAGAATTGATGAACAAAAGTGAAAATTGGAAATTTAAAACAAAGAGGTTATGTTAGTCCATAAAGAATCACATTCGACATTTTCGTAATTTAGTGATTAATAAGAAATAAATTTTACCTTCAGACGTTGTCGATGATAAGATTTGATACAAGCAAGATAATACTTGTAAACATGCAATGGCAATGATCGTTTAGTTTCCTCGCCAATCCAACGTTGTGTAATATCAAGAATAGGTGGTTTGATAATTTTCAATTGTGATGTAGAACATTGGTTGGTATCAGAAGCACCACCAGCACCATCACCATCAACAATATCACCAGCACAATCAGTATTTATTGGTGTTTGATTCAGACTGGAATATCTCGCAGCATTTAATGGCGGATGAGTACGATAACGAAAATGATTTGGTAAACAAGATGATTGCCAATCAAAACGATTCAATGGTATTGGTGTTGTACCAGCGGATAAAGATCGATGTTGATCATCATGACATAATGATAAATGTGATGCGTGGATACACGTTGATAATAATGCTGAAGAATGTTGTTGCAATGCCAATAATGGACGTAAACAATTGTGACACGATGGATAAATGTGCATCAATTGAGGATTCCATGTGTGATAGCAGCAACCCGGCGACCTGGAGCCAAGTGGGTTCCTGGTCGCAGGGTGGTTCATGATGATTACATTGCATTAATTAATATTTATATCAAATTATTTATTTTTATTCATTTAAATGTTTGTATTATATCAATCAATTATTCTACATTGCATTATCATCATTTCTATTAATCTTTTGTTCAACTTTATTGAACTTGTTACTGATTTATCATCAATTGTTGTTGGTTATGTTCTATAATTAAATTCCATAATGGTCATTGTGGAATGATTGGAAATTTATTGATCGATTGAACATACAGCCATGAAATTTAGGTGTACCAAGGATGTTACGATTGGGATTTGAACACGTGTGGTGAATGCATAACATTATTGAGGTGACAATATGTTGGTGTCCGTCTAATGATTTTCATTTTGACATTAATATAAATTGATTGATGTGCTCTTGATGTATTGATATGATCACGAATTCAATTATTCAATTTAAGGATTTTCCAACGCAATTTACAATTCCATAATCCAATTTCATCTCTTAGTTGTTACTTTTCTTTCTCTTGATTGATGAGATAAGATGGCGGTTGTGATAAATGGATTTTATATTTCGTCGTGCAACTAGTGGACACACAATAAACACTTTCAACAATTTGTTTTATCAATATCCACGTTAGAAATTATCATTTCGTATTTTTTTTTCAATTAGAACAATTAAACATTCAAGAAAAATATCATTGAATTGTTGATTGAATTTTGTTTGAGTATTATAGAACACTTTGGTGAAAGTAATGATTGAGGTTAAGTTGTATTTTATAATGAGATGAGAATGGAAAAAAAATAAAGTTTATATCTTCGGGGGTTTGTTTGTGAATAAATAAGAATAAAAAATTGTTTTCAATTTGAATATTTAATCGGTAGGTTGATAAAGTGTGAGGATGTGCGTTGTATGATTTTTTGAACAGATAAATACATCAATAGACGACATTTTTTTTTTTCGCTTTTTTTTTTCTATTATTTGTTTTTAGACGGTCATTTTGTAAAAAATTCACCGGCGCACACGTCACTCACGAACTACGTTCTGCAGTGAACTACTAGTTCCATCCCTGGTTTACGCTTGCACCCCCGCAGCCGTCAGCATTTGTGTGGTGGTTGCTCCACCTCCAAATGCTCGAAACGTCACTTCCGTTTCAACCCTCTCTCCTTCAACAACGTTGTCGTCGAGGTTTTTTTTCCATTTTCTCTCCAGTTGTTGTTGTTTTTCTTCTCCTTTTTTCACAATATTTTTCTTTTCCTGTTGTTATTTTTCCTCATTTTATCTCCGCTTCATTTTTTTTCCTTTCTTTTTCATCCTGCTCTTCACAACCCCCTCGGGGTTAACGCCCACGAATGGATAATAGCGTGACAACTCACATATTACTCGAGAAATAATTTGAGCCGGGGACAATAACGATGATGATCATCATGATGATGATGAAAAAAAATTATTTTAAATTCTTTTTTTCTTCATTTTAAGGTTATGTCATTTTATTATTCTTCAGCTCTTCTTTTTTTTTTCTCAACACCACTTTGCACTTTTTCTTGTAGATTTTTTTATTGCACCGAATAAAAATAACACGAGAAGATTTTCTCAGTGCCATGAATAATAATGGCAGCACAGTAAACTTGAAATTTTTATTCCTATTTTATCTGCAATTTGTTTTCATATTTCTTTTTCTTACATTTTATCTCTTGAGATTTTTTTTTTTCCACTGAGAGAATGCAGAGCAATTTTTTTCATTGATTGTCGTTTTTCCGTAAATTGATTCTCGTTTGTCAATTTATTTTTCGTAAATTGATGACTAAAATTATTGACTTACCCTGATGTGTGATTGGCTGAGTAATTCTTGAAGTTCACGTAGATCACCATGTTCAATATTACGGAATGACGTGAGCTCGGCCTCACGAAGAAATTCTTCAACTTCACGTAGACGTAGAAGCGCATCTGTTTGTGGTGGTCTAGTTGGTGTTGGCACTTTCGTTGATATTTTGTCAAACAGCTGTGGAAATATTAGAAAATAAAAAAATAATGAATCACCGGTCGTTAAACATCAGAAAATAATTTTCCCACAGGAGAAAACGTATGGGAATAAACCAGAAGCGAGAAGAATTCATTTCCCGATCAAACAATTAAGTTCATGAAGAAAATTCAAACACTAAATAATTCTCAGGATTGCTCCGTCGGTATTCAATTGTCAATAGTTATTCAATGACGAATTGAATTCATTCAACAACTGATATCAAATGTATAATGAATTAAAAATATTCCGATGTCCATGGTGAATCTCAGAAAAAATGCACATCGTGATGCCATTTCGAACGCGCAAACTCGTCAAGCGATCGATCTTTTCTTATGTCAACTTGAACCTTGCATTAAATTGGAACTTATTACGTCAATAAAATGATTTATGGTATTGAAGAAGAAATTCATCGAGCACTCTTTCGATTAGCAATCTGACTTGGTACTATTCACCCATTCAATGAATAGGAAAATTGAATTTTGTCTGGTGAATGAGACAGTGTGAAAAACAGAAGGATCTCATTCGTTGATCAGTTCAGTCAACGAAGAGTTGACCGATAAACACGATCATCATTGAACTGTAGATGAACTGTAGTTGAATGACAATTCTAAAAATGTTCGGGTTATTGGATAATCATCAACGAACTTCAATAGTTCATAACAAAACAGTTCCATAGCGAAATCCACCGGGACAAATTTTTAATTGTCCAAGTTTTTATTGAGAATCAAACTGATGTTGTTTCCTTCTCATGTTCAATGCAAGCAACCTAACCAAACTGTGCCGGATAGTTTGGTGTATCTTTCCTTTGTCATTATCAATTCATATGGCTGCATGAGATGAGAGAATTAATTTTTTATCAAGGCAGCGCAACTTGACAACTCTCTAGTTGGATTGATCTAGTGAGAATACACCGCAAACATTGAATGAAAAGTGTGAAGAAAACAGTTGATTGTCATTTTACTGGGGCGTGTCCGTAACTTTTGCAACTGGCTGCATTGATAATTGTCGGTACAATAATCGGAAATGCAAATCTGAAGGTGATCCTTGTAGAGTCCGACTGTAGCAATCTCCGGAAGTACAATTCTCGTGATATTCAAATTCTACATAAACAATCACCAGGTTGAACACCGGAACTTTTCACATCTACTAAAATTATAGAATGTAAAAATACTTGAAGGAAATATAATCTCTGAGCTTGGGAATTTATGAATGTGTTGTGAACGTAACTCATGAATTTTACAGCCAACAGATAATGAGAGCAGGGGAAATGGCTGCCGGATGCAGAAGGAACTTAATTTATAGGAAAATATATTCAACAGTCCGAGTAGAAACGTGTAATAAAATGGCGATTTCAAAGCTATGAAATGGCGACATTTTTTTTTTAATATTTTCACTGTTTGCTCATGCTCACCTCAAGTATTCCACGAAGCCAGTAATCATCAATCACCGCCAGGACTTCACTGCGCGTTAATCGTCCAGTCTCATATAATATCTCAATATCATCAAGTGAATCGAGAATAACCGCGACAGCTTCTGTAAATTCAAATGGGAAGATTTCATAACCTCAAACTCGAATTGAATTGTTCAACTTTTCCATGACTTTTAATATTCGACGAATCATTTTACCTGTTGTTGTTATATCCTCATCGCCAACATCAGAAAAACTGTCGCCATTGCTGTCTGAATGCCATTTGGGTGATGAAATTGCCGCTTTGACTGACTCTTTCAATTTTCTCCTGGCATTAAATTTTTTCAATTCGTCTATTGTTTCACTTAAATGTACTCTTGCTGCACCCTTATCACGATCTCTCAACCATTTGTGATTCAGTACTTCTTGAATGGTGATTCGATGATTCACATCTGTAGTTAACATTCTTTGAATGAGGTCCTTTGCAGGTTCACTGATGTTATCCCAAATCGCCGACTCCATCTAAAATAAAATAAAGAAGGAAAAGATTTTAATTATTACAGAATCTGTTCAAATGATTTACAGAAGTAGAATATTTCATCATTTATCTAGATGTCACTTGAAAAAGTTTAGTTTTATAGGTTTACTTTAATAGGTTTCAGTGAGATGTTGAAGGCCTGATTTTTAGAGCGTTACAAATTTTTTAATTGACCTCATATTTTTTTTTCCTCAGTACTTAACGCTGTTCTGAAGTGACTTTATGAACAATTTTTGTACTTCATGCAACGTTGATTCCAACATGAGTAGTAATGCACTGTGAGTTTATAACTAAATCAGTTGATAAAGAATTCAAACAAATTTTCATTCATTTCATTTTCATACTTCACAGACAATTCAGAATGAGTTCGTGAATAGTTTTAAGCTTTTTCAAATTGTCTCTCGTATCCCGAACGATAATGCGAATCTTCTCTTCACATTATTGAACATCCCCTAGTTGGAATTGAAATGTTCCCTTTTGTTTAAATGAATGAGTGGATTTCAAGGCAGATGTAAGCACATTTTTTGCCTCTGTGAATGTCGTTTTAATTAAAAAACGCCAACTAGTTCCACATGTAGAGCAACGAATAATTCTCATCACTTCTTCTCATTACTGAATATTCTCCAGTAGAGATTGAAAGATTTTTTATTTGTTTGATACTGCAGAAAATCTCCAAGTTAATGAACACTTTCTGGTTTTTAAATTTCCGTAACAATAAAAAGAATTTTCAATCATTTGATTCTGTAATCAATGAAAAATTCTCTCTGATTCTTCAACACATCTCACATTCAATTAGGTCTCCAATTTTCACTTTGAACATCACAGAATTTCAAAGTGAATTTATTCACATCCTTTGCTTTGGTTTAATCTCACTCCAACAAGTAAAAAATGAGAACAAAAAAAAGGAAGAAGCAAATTTCTTTGCTGAAAAAAAACCCAACGAGAATTCAGGTAATTAAAATTCTCTCACATTCAATTTCATTCAATATGAGAAATGAACTTTCCAACATCTCCAGGAACAAAATCAACTCTAAAATAAATGAAACGAATTTATATTGTGCTCTACAACAACAATTGAATAAGAAAAAAAAAGGAGAAACAAGAAATTCTTCTCCACTCTACGAGTTATTCAATACTAAAAAAACTATTTTCATTCTTACTTGAACACGTCCTCGACAAATAACATCCCTCAATCGTTCACCCGAACCAACAAAGGGTAAAGATCCAGTCAAAAGTGCATGTAACAAAACTCCAGCCGACCAAACATCACCAGGTTTTCCATATTGTCGACGTTGAATCACTTCTGGCGCCATGAAATGTGGACATCCAACTCTTCCTAAATTTATTTCAAATAAACAAAAAATATATAAACAAATAGAACGAACAGTCGATATGAATAATAAATGAATAGGAATATTCAATTCGAACATATACCGAAGATTATTTTGAATAAGAAAAAAGAAAAATAATTGTCAGGGTTGAGGGCAAAGGGGTGACATTTATATTCAGCAAAAATAATTTTGTGTGCGTGTGTGCATTGAGATAATTTCAAAATCGTCAGTGAATTTAACCTACACATTTCAATATCTAAAACTCATTATTCATGTTTGTGTTCGTGTGATTTGTGTGGATGTGTTGATAGAGATCAATCAACATTTGGATTGAGTGATGATGGAAATAATGGGAATTATTTTCATGCCTGATAACAATTATTATTTGTATGACATTGAATGTTTGCCAATTTTACTCTCTCAATTCAGTTCCATTCATTTTGAATAATTTATCATTGAACCAAGAGCAATATAATTATTAGAAGTGAATAAAAATTATTAAAAAATTTACGGTGCTTGATAAATGATTGAACGACATTTAAAATGGCTGTTGAGGTCTTCGAATCGTCAACATTGATTCAAGTTAAATCAATGAAAAATTTTATTGATCCGTACGTCGTTGAACTATTCCAAGATAAAAATTTCGGAATGCTCCAAATAAATTGAATTTATTTATAGACTGCACTTTCGATTGGTATAAAGAATTGATGAGTATTCGAAACAGAACTTCGATGTGATCGTTGCATGATTTATAAATGCGACAAAGTTTCTCGATGAGAAACCTGAATAAGAAACCGCCATTTAATATACACCTAACCAACAAAGTATTGTCGTATACTTTTGTATCAATTGAAAAACCGAATTCATTTCCATGATGAATAAATTATTGACCCCACGTACTTTCATTCATCTTTCTCTCAATCAATTATTCGAAACAATACGCAGACCTCACAGTGCACATAATGGAAAGCGAGGTTATGTAAGCAACAGCATTTGTGCAATGAATAACATGAAACGACAAAAAAACTTTAATACTGGGACGAAATGGTAGAATAATTGTGAATTAATGTTTCTGCAATATAAAAAGCACTAATGGCACATCAACAGTCAATGAATGAAATAAAATAGAAAAGAAAAATATGAATTTTTCATACAATGGAATTAATGAAATTTATAGGTACATCGGACAGCGTGATTTCTGACAATAAATATTTATATTAAAATCCTTGCTGAAAACTTGGTGAATGTGTTTCAATATATATATATATTGCTTTTTTATTCATCTTTATTTATCGATTGATACTTTTTGCTTATTTGTTTTTGTTCTTTAGGTTAAGTAAAGCTTACCCTCGCTGTCGGTCTTCAAGTACAGCTGCCCCTTTGGGCTCAGATATTGTCGATACTCGGTCGTGTATGTTTCTGCATATATTTAAACCAAATATTTGTATAAGGTATAAAGTATCGAAACTATTTGTGTGTTCTGACTACTAAAATATCATTTGTCTTCAATGATTCTTTGCACTATCTATTGATCTTTGCTATTATTGGGAATTATTGATCAATCATCATTACGTAGAACAATATCAAAGTGTGTATGATTGTCGCAATTATATTCCTAAAAAAAAAAAAATTAATGTGGCGCTGGGGAGAAGAAAGAAAAAAAATAATTGAAAATTGACAATTTTCGTCTGATTCTTCTGTTCTTTGCACCTTTTTGTTTGGTTTCTTTTTTTTTTTTTTCTTTTAATCTATTGTTTACCTGTGGAATTATTTTGTGATGATGGAAGTTGCATTGCCACACCAAATCCGCGCAATTTAACTGGCGCTGAATTTTCTTCACCAGCAAGTAGTGCACATTGTGGTTTTATATCACGATGAATAATGTCGTTCTCATGACAATAACGTAATGCCTCGAGAATTTGTCGCATATAATGACTGAGAATGGAATAAAGAAAGAACAAAATGAAATACAAATATTTAAATACATCAAATGAATTGATTGAAAAGCATCGGAATGAAGTTCAATGATTCAAAAATTGAATGAAAATACTGGAAAATTTAATTGGAAAAAATATCCGACAATGGTGGACATATTTCAAGTTTGTGAACATCAGCAATTTTTAATAAATAGAAAGACAACAACGAAAATAAATGAAATATAATAATTGAATTTTGATTGAATTTTTAATTGAGAACGTCCGTATCAACAAGATACAAAGTCAATCAAATAAAACAACAGAAATATTGGATACGAACAAGAGAAAGAGAAAGCTTGATGAAGGAATTGTTATGGATGTTAAAAATAGATAAAATAAAAATAAATTTCAATCGATACCAAAGTTTCATTATTATTATTATTATTATTATTTTT